>JAVSCE010011353.1:0-100595 GCA_032199065.1 Smutsia gigantea | reverse complement strand
AGGAGGGAATACTTCCAAACTCATTCTATGAAGCCAGCATCACTCTAATACCAAAACCGGCAAAGACCTCACCAAAAAAGAAAATTACAGACCAATATCCCTGATGAACGTAGATGCAAAAATACTCAACAAAATATTAGCAAACCGAATTCAAAAATACATCAAGAGGATCATACACCATGATCAAGTGAGATTCATCTCAGGGATGCAAGGATGGTACAACATTCGAAAATCCATCAACATCATCCACCACATCAGCAAAAAGAAGAACAAAAACCACATGATCATCTCCATAGATGCTGAAAAGCATTTGACAAAATTCAGCATCCATTCATGATTAAAACTCTCAACAAAATGGGTATAGACGGCAAGTACCTCAACATCATAAAGGCTATATATGACAAACCCACAGCTAACATCATACTTAATGGCGAGACGCTGAAAGCTTTTCATCTAAGATCGGGAACAAGACAAGGATGCCCACTCTCCACTGTTATTCAACATAGTACTGGAGGTCCTAGCCACAGCAATCAGACAAAACAATGACATACAAGGCATCCAGATTGGTAAAGAAGAAGTCAAATTGTCACTATTTGCAGATGACATGATACTGTACATAAAAAACCCTAAAGACTCCACTCCAAAACTACTAGAACTAGTATCTGAATTCAGCAAAGTTGCAGGATACAAAATTAACACACAGAAATCTGTTGCTTTCCTATACACTAACGATGAACTAACAGAGAAATCAGAAAAACAATGCCGTTCACAATTGCGTCAAAAAGAATAAAATACCTAGGAATAAACCTAACGATGGAAGTGAAAGGCCTGTACTCTGAAACTACAAGACACTCCTAAGAGAAATTAAAGAGGACACTAACAAATGGAAATTCATCCCATGCTCTTGGCTAGGAAGAATAAATATTGTCAAAATGGGTATACTACCTAAAGCAATCTACAGATTCAACGCAATCCCTATCAAACTACCAACAGCTTTCTTCAATGAACTGGAACAAATAATTCTAAAATTCATATGGAACCACAAAAGACCCCTAATAGCCAAAGCAATCCTGAGAAGGAGGAATAAAACAGGGGGAATTACACTCCCTGACTTCAAGCTCTACTACAAAGCCACAGTAATCAAGACAATTTGGTATTGGCACAAAAACAGACCCACAGACCAGTGGAACAGAATAGAAAATCCAAATGTTAACCCAAACACATACAGTCAATTAATATTTGATAAAAGTGCCTTTGATATACAATGGGGAGATGACAGCCTCTTCAGCAGGTGGTGTTGGAAAAACTGGACAGCTACATGTAAGAGAATGAAACTGGACTACTGTCTAGCCCCATAAACAAAGGTAAACTCAAGGTGGATCAAAGACTTGAATGTAAGTCATGAAACCATAAAACTCTTAGAAAAAAACACAGGCAAAAATCTCTTGGACATAAACATGAGCAACTTCTTCATGAACATATCTCCCCGGGCAAGGGAAACAAAAGCAAAATGAACAAGTGGGACTATATGAAGCTGAAAAGCTTCTGTACAGCAAAGGCCACCATCAGTAGAACAAAAAGACGTCCTACAGTATGGGAGAATATATTCATAAAAAACGTATCTGATAAAGGGTTGACATCCAAAATATATAAAGAACTCATGCACCTTAACAAACAGAAAACAAATAATCCAATTAAGAAATGGGCAAAGGACATGAATAGACACTTCTCCAAAGATGAAATTCAGATGGCCAACAGGCACATGAAAAGATGCTCCACATCGCTAATCATCAGAGAAATGCAGATTAAAACCACAATGAGATACCACCTCACACCAGTGAGGATGGCCAACATCCAGAACACAAACAACAACAAATGTTGGCGAGGATGTGGAGAAAAGGGAACCCTCCTACACTGCTGGTGGGAATGCAAATTAGTTCAACCATTGTGAAAGCAGTATGGAGGTTCCTCAAAAAACTCAAAATAGAAATACCATTTGACCCAGGAATTCCACTCCTAGGAATTTACCCTAAGAATGCAGCAGCCCAATTTGAAAGGACAGATGCACCCCTATGTTTATTGCAGCACTATTTACAATAGCCAAGAAATGGAAGCAACCTAAGTGTCCATCAGTAGATGAATGGCTAAAGAAAATGTGGTACATATACACAGTGGAATATTATTCAGCCATAAGAAGAAAACAAATCCTACCATTTGCAACAACATGGATGGAGCTAGAGGGTATTATGCTCAGTGAAATAAGCCAAGCCGAAAAAGACAAGTATCAAATGATTTCACTCATATGTGGAGTATTAGAACAAAGAAAAAAACTGAAGGAACAAAACAGCAGCAGACTCACAGAACCCAAGAACGGACTAATAGTTACCAAAGGGAAAGGGACTGGGGAAAATGGGCGGGAAGGGAGGGATAAGAGGGAAAAAGGGGCATTACGATTAGCAGATGTAATGTTGGGGGGGCACGGGGAGGGCAGTACAACTCAGAGAAGACAAGTAGTGATTCTATAGCATCTCACTACGCTGACGGACAGTGACTGTAATGGGGTTGGTGGGGGGGACCTGATGAAGGGGTAGTTTAATAATCGTAATATTGCACATGTAATTGTCAATTAATGATAATAAAAAAAAATGAAAAAAAAAACAGTTGGCGGGCTATAGTTTGCCAATGCCTATGCTAGACTAATAAGTGTTAAAGTCCATTCTCTAAAATCATTAACAGGACATCATATAGTTCAAAACTCAGAACTTGCCAATGCTTCAAAGGCCTTTTTTATTAAATAGTGGGTCAAATCATCTTTGTGTTCACGCCCTCCCTTCTCTTACTGTACTGGGAGGAGAGAATCATTAATTTTTAATCTATGGGAAACTGATGCCAACTTAAAAAATCAAAATGAGCTAAAGCAGAAAATGGTTGGATTATACTGTAAACAACTGAGAATACTGAAACACTAAGGATCTGTTCTGCCCGCTTGAATGGAAAGGTATTGCTGCAAAATCACTAAGCATGGGCTTTAAGAAGTCACAGAATCCTCAGGACCTCAACAGAGCAAAGGGACAACCAGAAAAGTATGATTACAGACATCTGATAGAGGTACCCAGGGAGATACAAGAACAATTCATCAAACAATCAATGTATAATTATCTGGAAGGACACACAGTGCTGGACGGCAACCCACATGCCTTTGTCAGGCTGTGCCAAGGCTATTTAATTTCCTTCCACAGTAGATGGGGAGATGACGCTGTTCATGTAAATAAGGAGGAAGAAAGAGATACCATCGCTAAAGCAAAGCTTGCTATTCTGTCCAACAAGACAGGGAGATACAGTGTACTTAGAGCTAATGTCAAGTAAGACGATGATTTGTTAAAGGACACAGCCAAAGGTGATTGATTATCAATGGCTCAGTCAATGTCAGCCTGGAGATGATGAGGGGAGTGGTAGATTGAGGCAAGGAGGCGGAGCCAGGAGAGCACGAGCCCTCAATTGGCTTTTATTTTCTAAGTAGTCAGCTACAATCCTGAACTGACAAGTGGTCATTAAGCACACAGATGATCCACTGAGTGAAGGGACTAACACCTTGGAGCACAGAAATAGAATCAAAGTATTCCTGACACAATGATAATGAATTTGCTAGTTTTATTAATGCAAACATCCATTAAAAGCAAGAATAAATTAGCAAGGATTTGTGCACAGTCACAAGATAAGGAAAACATCTAAAAAGAGCTGGAGTTCTTAATAGTATATACTGAATATGAATGAACATGAGTATGCATCATCTTAGAACTGAATTTGAATATTTTTCTTAATTAGTAATGTAAACGTAAAACTAAGAAGTATAACAAACTGGGGGGTGGGAGTAGGAAATCAGGCTAAATTAAGCACTGACCATAGTTGTGCAAGGATTCTTATTTGGCCTCTGCAACCTACAAAGGTGTGGGAAAGCTAGACATAGCATAGAAGAAAGATGAAGTCAAAATATTTTTAAAGGGTGGAAAATAACATCGAGAAGGAAGTATATCCAGCAAATAAAGAGGGCTATGGAATGACTGGGCTTCTCCTTTGAAGTCCATGAAAAGCCGAGCATGGTTCTAGGCAAATAAGCATCACCAGGAGATGAAGCATCTTGGTGCTTCCATCCTAGGGCACAGGAAAGGGAGCATGAAACAGAACACAGATGGGGAGAGGGCAGTGGTTACAGCAATGGCCTCACTCTTGACTGAGTGTCAGGATGACCCGCAGGGCCTGTTAAAACCTGGGTTGCTGGGCCCCACCTCTGAGTTTGTGACTCAGCAGGTCTGGGGTGCACCAGAGAATCTGCACTTCTTACAAGTTCTCAGGTGATGCCGCAGGGGCTGGTCCCGGGATCATACTTTGAGAATCACTCGGTTAGAAACCCAGTCCTAGATTTGCTCTGGGTTTGACTAGGGCTCTGCCCAGCCTGGGCTACTGGCCTCATTTTCTCTTGTAAAAGGAGAGGGATAACAATCCCCATGGGACTGTAGTAAGGAATGACACACGTAAGACTCGTAACCCAGTGTTTGGGGCACAGTAAATTTTCCTTATGTGTCACCCTTGCTGTTATTAAAAGACTGCTAACAAGTAAGTAAGCAGGCGAAATCATTTAGGGTAGTCATATTAAAATTGGGATGGTCTGAGAGTGCACCATCCACATTTTTCAGATGGAAAGTACAATCAAGGTTACTGGTCTGTTTTCACACATCTCACTGCTTGGTTAGCCAGGCCATACTACTGGAGGAGACATGGCTTGCCTGGGGCAAAGTGTAACTTGCCTTTATCAGCATTATTTCTCAGTTAATATTTAACCAAGCGAGTGAAATGAGAGAAGCAAATCTTTAAAACCTCACTAGTGTGCTCAGTGCTATGCACCTGCTCCATTTCCTGCACGGTCCTGACCACACCCAAAATTTTGTTGTACCTGGCCTCGGGGTCCACAGCAGACATCCTGTGGGCTGCTCTAGATAGTAACTGCGGTAAAGGTGAGACATGTGCTGTCTGCTTGGATCTGAAGGTCGGCCTTACAAAAGCCAGCATCTCCTCATAACCACTGTGCTGCAGCTGAACCCCCACCGCCCCCATCAGTGAGTGCTGGTGTCTTGGGTCACGGCTGTCACAGTGCTGAGGATCACAGAGGATGCACTGTAATCTATAATACTATCAGTTGTTCTTTATTTCTAAAATAGCTAGCCACACAATGTAGCATTTCACCTCTAGTAATTAGATAGAGGAATACATATTTTCAAATTAAGTTTTAAGGACTAGAAATCATCCCAAGAGATTAAGGAAGCTTCTCAAGAAATTTTGTGTTTTGTCAATCACTGTTTAAATCTCCCCCTTCACTTTCCTCATTCTGATCTAAGAAGAAACCATCCACTTTGCCCCAACTTATGTTTTGGCATATATACTGTTCTTTGGTTGCCCCCCCAGTTCGGCCCACCTGCCCCTTGGCTCAGAGCCCCTGAGTCTTGGAATTCTGAAGCAGCTTGTCCTCAAGAGCCCCATGGGAGCCCCTTGGAAATGACTAAATACTTCTTAGGTGCAAATGTGCAGGATCTGCTCTGCATTAGAAAAAGCTCAAGGTATTCTAAAGAGGGAATCCTTTTTGGGAGGGTTATGTATTTTGGTAGATCACAGCACTTGTCAGTAAGAAGGGAAGTTTTTATTTTAAAAAGCACAAAACATCAGGTTCTATCTTTAGAAAAAGATAAAATATTTATGTCTAAATGTTTTTTATAACATTGGTTTTACTAGAATGTTTTTCCCTTTACTACCGTAGGGTCTACAACCAAGGCAGGTCCAGCTCAGGACAAAATCACATCAAGAAAAAAGCCTGACTGCATTAGGGAGTGAGATGAAAGCCTGGGAAGAATAATGATGGGAAAAGCCTTTTATTCTAGGTTGTGTCAATGTCAAGGGGGAAAAAAAGAGACTGGTAGAGAAAGTCTAGGATGAAAAAAAGAAATATTTCTTACCACGGAAGAAATAGCCTTCTGATTACTACACATTAAGCCAATTAAAAAGTAATGGGATTGATTTTTGTTTGTGGCTTGCAGAATCAATCTCATTACTTTAGAGACATATTTTGTCTAGCTGTCTTGAATCAGGAGAGTTTTCATGTTATCCCAAAAGCGCATTTGTTTAAAAACATTTATTTTCAATGAATGAAAATAGAAACAGGGGTAGGTTGTGGAATAGTAGATAAAACACTCTGAGTTTGCTTTAAATCTGTAATTTGAAGTGTACTGGATTAGTTCAGAATAGTATGGTCAATCTATGTGGCTTAAGATCTTCCAGACATGCCTGTGACATAAATGCTTCAAACTACAAGACTACAATTCAGTGACGTCTAGTTATGGTGAATCAAAACTTAAAAAGCATAATGGTAAAGTAAAATACTTTCAAGGGCTTAAAAAAGCAGTTTTTACAAATAAAGGTAGAAGAGAATGGAATGGGCAGGTATTTAGGGACACCAAAAACTAGAGAAAATGCATAGAAAAGGGGGGCATTAAACTGGTACTTAAAAGGAGGTAAAACAAGTATTACTGCAGTTTAGGCTGGGCCACTGTCATCTACACTTGGCAGAATCTCTGACAATCAAGAAAAATAAGCTGGTTCTGATCATGAATGCTAGAAACCTCAGTTCTACAATTTATCTTTGCATTTAAAAAAGGAGCCCTTCCTAAACAGATTATTCTATGGCAAGGGAGAGGGGAAGGGATGTTGCATAAAAGGGAGAACAATTTTGAATAACAGTATGTAATTTTATTTCCCTTTTTTGAAGTTGTTTTTTATAATTCCATATTCACTACAGCAATGTCAAAAAAGACAAATGACACCAAATCATTTACCGTCACAAGAGAATTTCTACTTGTGTATTCTTTAGGTAGTTCTGGTGGAACTTGATGTTAAGTGGCTTTTGGCTTTTTGGAAAGGCCAAGTGGAAATTTAGAACATTATAGGAAAAAATATTAGTTTGTATTTAAGTAAGAACCTTAACAACTGCCAAAAGTTCCACTCACTATACTAATAACAGCTTTGAGTAAACCTGATACGCTATTAGTTAATGGTTTGAGAATTCTAAATTCCTCATGTTAGTGGTCTCTCTCCTGTGTTTCATCATTTTACCATGTATTTACCAATTGCCCACTGCTGCTTGGCGCTCTGCTCAGTGCTAGGGAGGTACCTATGACTAAGACTAATGATATATCTGGAGCTTATATCCTCCTGAGGGAGTTGCATCAGCAACAAGTAAACAATTAAATAATTAAGAAAGTATATTAGAAAGTGTATTAAGTATTATGGACAAAACTAACAGGGTGATACAGCAGAGAGTATGTGATGCATGAAGAGGTGCTAATTTTTATGGCCTTCAGGCTGAACTTCATTATTAGGTGAACTTTGGTCTGAAACCTGGGTGTGCTGAGAACCTGAGGAAGAGAATTCCAGGCAAAGGGCAAGTTCAAAGGCTCTCTAATAGCAACACTGTGGTTTGTTTTGAATGGAGCAGAGGCTAGAGGGGCTGCAAGGCGGGGCTGCAAGGCAGTGCTTCCTGAGAAGAATGGGACGGGCAGGCCAGGGGCCACATCACGGCTCATAGGCATAGGCATGCTTTTATTTTAGGAGCAATGGGAAGCTGTTGGATTTATATTTAACAATGATGATTATTTGGGCTCCTGTTTGGTGAACGGAGTGTGTGTGTGTATAAATGTGGAAAGCAGGGAGATCAGGCAGGACATCATTGTCCTGCAATAATCCAGGCAAGAAATGATCATGGCCCCACCCACATGACAGTCATAGAGATGGTGATAAGGGGGCAAAGGCAAGATATACTTGGACGTAGATCTGACGACTGGTAAGAGAAAAGGGCGAGGGTGGGAAAGAGAAGAGTCCAGGTTTCTGAAGTCAGGTGCCATCAAATGTAGTGGGGCCTGTTCTATTTTGAACATTAAGCTAAAGGTGGTCAGAGGGACATCTACTTAAAGAGGTCAGAAGACAGATGGAGTGAGGTGTTTGGAGTCCAGGGGAGAGGTCTTAGCAAGAACTACAAATCTGGGAGTTCCTATTCTTCAGTTCCTGGCAGACCACCCAGGAACACATTTGGTATTTAATAAATGCTTATAAAATTACTGATAATTGATGGAAAGGGCAGTGAGAATTTTGCATACTGGAGGATGTTCTGAATCTCTTGGCAAGGGGCACTCAGGAAATGCCCGCAGAGTGCCAGATGCCTCGGCTGCTCAATAAATAATAATTTACAGCCCTGAATCTCAAGAAAGCAATGAACTGGTATTTCAGTGACCGACCCTACCTGGCTTAACTGGCATGAGAGCTACTGTTCAGCTGCTTGTACTCTCTGGTCCTCATCGCAGGGTCTTTTCTCCTGGTGCTTTAATTCCCAACTCAGACATCTTGCTTTGTTCTTGACCATTGCGCTTGCGCCCTCACATCCAGAAAATACTGTCTTTGCTCTGACTCTGTCCCTCATGACTGTCTCAGAAGCTGCTCTTCATAGGTTTCAGAATCTGCCGTGAGTGGTGAACACTGAATACCTATTATATGCCAGGCACTATTCTAGACACTTGACACATACATCCTATTTATAACACCCTGCAAAGTAGATATTTGCCCTCAGGGGAGAGGAGACCTTAATCTCCCTGAGACAGTAAGTCAGGCAGCTAGAAAGTGATAGAGCAAGATCTCAAAACAAGGACAGCTGACTCTAGCTGGGCTCCCTTGCCTGGGTTTGCAAAGCTCAGGGGATTTTGCTTCCTGAATCAGTCTGTACTGCTGACTCTCCTAGCTCCCCAGCAAAGTCCATTGGTGGCTATCTGTTGATAGCCACTGGACAGTGAAGTCAGGTTGGCCTGTGCCTGTAATGTACCCTTGAGCGAAAGTGTTCCATATCTCTGCAACCGCCGTTTCACTGGATGGTCTGACACAAGTATTTATCACATTGAGTGGGAGGACCCTAACCTGAGAGGGGGCCCACAGCCTAGGAGCTTATTAGTCTTCAGAGAAACAAGAGATGGTGTGTGTTAGATTACTGCAGCTGGGCAGGCTTGCCAGGGCCAAGAGGCTAGGAGGAGAGGGGCTGAAGACTAAGGAGGGAAGCAGGACTGTGTATAAAAGAGAAATGTGGATTCTGAATAGTTAACTAAGGGGTGATATGGCAAAGATACAGAAAAAAATTGTAACTCATTATTCAGCAGAAATAGCCTTTATGGCTTTATGTAAATGTGTTAATAAAGCTCCCATCTCTCCAGCCACACACTCAAACTGAAAGGATTTCTGTCTTCATTAGGCACCTCCCCTGAGCGTACAGGTGTGTTACAAGGCAAAGAGGTGTTTGCTCTGACACTGTCTGCAGAGGAGCAGCGGTTTCACCAGCGTCCAAGAGAAGGCCGTGCATTTACTTGAAGGAAGCCAAGTTCTGGAAGGCCGAGCAATTTGGGCAGGAATTATCTGCAGTTAATGTCACACAGGAAGACAAAAGGAGCTGAAGCTACCGCTGGCACTTGTCTAAACAGCACCTGTTCTTCCAGCACACGCAATCCTTTATCGCCTGATACTTGCCTGGCTGGATTGGCCCCATGCTGCCTGCTGAGGAAATGGAACTGATGAATATCCATTTCAGGCTAGGTTTCGTGGCAGATATGGGATATGGGATCTCTAGAAGCAAGCTATCTATGAATCCAACATCAGCCAGGCATAACTTATTAATGAATCAAATTGATAAAGGTCAAGAGGTGAAAAGTTTGATTTAAAAGATAGGCAAGAGGTAAAAACCCTGATCGTGCACTGTGTCCCTTGGTTATGGCAGATGGTGGTGGCTTGTGGCCCACAGCTCTGCTTTGTTAAGGTGTCTCGGTGTTCCTTCCAGTGCAAATGCAATGCTAAAGAGAGATGCTGGGGACCCTCAGCTTACTGGCTGTCTGAAGAGTTTCAGCTGAACCTTAGGAAGGGCTTTGATGAACCTCATCGGTACCACTCATCTCCACTCCTAACATTTTCCCTGGCCTAGAGGACAACTGACATGGTCCCAAGGATTTTGAGAAACAAAGCAGTGCATGCGTACTCTCTCTCTTTCTCTTTTACACACACACACACACACACAGGTAAAATCTTAAATCTATGATTACATGCATCATGATTTTGTTCTCTTTTAATATGACACTCAGAGTACCAATAGCGAAGTTCTATGCTGTATTCCCAACCTCTACCTCAGTGTCAAACCAGGGTAGGCTCTCCAAAAAGATTTGTTGAATAAATAAACAAATGAATGTTTACTCTCTCCTTGGGTTTTAAGGAGTTAGTAAGTTGGTGCCCAATGCCTAGACACTTTTTATGAATACGCACAGGAAGAGTCCTTAGTTGTATTAGAGTTTTACAAACATCCTTTTATCACGGAGACATTTACAATCCTCCAGCTTCCTGCACATGGCCATGTTTTCTCTGATGGAGAAATACTAAATGTAAAGTAGGATGGAAGGAATTTTTAACAGCCTGTTTCTTAATTCTCACCCCAAATACCCTATTTAAGGCATCTCATTAAAAATTTTGTATTTATACTATTCTTCTCTTATTTGGATATTATTGACCAGTCAAAGGCCAACTGTTAGCGTGGTCAGTGACAGGACAGGTTTAGATTATCAAATAAAGATTTGACTGCATCCCGAATTTTTTCTTAAAGATCAAATATTTTCTCTCAAGCCATATTGTTTACCCCTGTATTAAAACTCAGATTGCTTGACAAATTTCAATGCCTTTTAACAGAAGTGGTACAACGATTTATTAAACAGTGTCTGTTGGCTCTGGGTGTGGGTATGTATATAGGTAAGTCTTTGAGACAGGTTCAAAACCAGATCCAGTCAGTATTCCAGAAAGTACTGATGTTCAAGGATGAATCTCAAGGGTATTGGAATTGGAGATTTTCCCCCCGATATGGAAGATGTGACACTTTAAAAGCTATCTGCTACTCTATATTTCATCAAAGTCCATAACAAAAATAAGCAAGGGCCCATGGACCTTTGTTTAAAGGATATTAGTTTGGCTATTAAAGAAAGTTGTTAGCATGAAACTAGAAAATAGAACTTTAGTCCTCCCTTTCAAGTCTTGCTGGTATCCCAGCCAGTAAGAGAACTGATCAGTGAAGAGGGGCTAGAGACAGTTCTGTGGGCTAGTGAGCAGTTTTATGAGTCGATGTATTTTTTAAGCTTGTCTCCAAGAATGAAAACACAGTCACTTTTCTTGTAGGGATTTTTTTTTAATGTGAAGTGCATGTGACAAAGCATAAAGCTTTGCTAAATATGGATGTTGAGAGTACACAGATATTTATTTTTCTCCATGTTTTCTCTGTTGGAAGCCTTCCATAATAAAAAATGATAAAAGAACCCAAACAGCAGGAATAAGGAAAACAACAAAATACATGTTTTGGGGTGGAGGATGGAGGTTATAAAGAATACTTAATTTGCCTCTCTCATGGATAAAACCATGAGACTTCTGATTCCAAGTTAATTTGTTAATATTTTTAAAAGCACCGTATTTCAAAATATAGATTATTATGATGTTAAACTTGGTGATATGCTCACAAATGTTAACAGAATAGACTTCCAGGAAACCTGAAAGCCCTCTAATATCAATATAGTGCTGACAATTCACCATATTTAACAAGGCATATTGAAAATAGCTAAGTACTGACCTCCCCAGGACAAATAATCCTCTTGGGACGAGGGGCCTCTTGCTGTAGCTGATATACTGTCAAAAAAAAAATTATAATTAGCAAACTGCAACACATATCAATATGCTTTCAAACAGTTCCATGTAACTACATCTCAAGAACTGCAAATATTCCAAACAAAAACAAAGAGGATACAGGCACATTTTTAGGCTGAATCATAAGATCATTTATATGGAAATTAGTCACCATGAATGTACACTGGCAAAATTGAATTTTTAAATTCTTTTAAGGCCAATTTAGCTTCATAATTCTTACCAGCATTGTTCATTCTATGGCTTTTTTCAAAGACTAGATACAAGTGAAATTCTTCTGACTTGTTTTAAAGATGAAATTCTGCTTGTGAGTACCCACATAGTAAGATCATATAATAGGATTCCTGCATTTAAATGCTGATGTCTCCTGCCATACCAGGGAAGGGCTGGCATTAGAAGAATGTTACAGTTGTGTACAAAGACAACTGATTTATGAGCAAATGAGCCCAAGATATTTCCTTTTCATGAGCTCCATTTTTGTCCTGCCTATCACCATAGATTCTCATCTACTTGACTATTTCCCACCCCCTGTCATTCCTCTTTCTTGGGGTCTTTAATATCTTAAATAATGAAAACTGTTTTATATCCTGCTTTAAAGACAGAATTTCAGGCATGAGCATGGATGAAAGCAGGTAATTATATACAAAAATAAAATTTATCAAGTTATTATTTGTGATTATCAGACTATAACATGTGATTTTCTGCTACTCAGTAGTCTGGTTATTTCCCTGAGAGGGAAAGCTACCCTGTGCAGCTACCTATGGGTTCTGTCTCTATGAAAATAGAGGTTGGAAACAAACCTAGTTGATGTTATCTTCAGAATCTTGAAGGAAGACTTAAATTTAGATGGAATAAATCGATGAAAAGTTAAAAATGTGACCATACAAAATCTTTCTAGAAAATGTAATATGATAAGCAAAAATTTCTGATTTATTCTTTGATCTAACTATAAAAAGGAAATTTTAATTGAAACGCAGATGGTCATGTGGGAACAGTGATGGAAAAGATGGGATGCATTTCATAATTGTGGCTTCCCAATGCCTTCAACTCCACCTGGCTGTTTTCTTACCCAGTTAAGTGTAGACACCCCAGATTTAGCACGGAGAAGAAACCAATCCAACCCTTTTATAGTTGTTTTAATGTGCCATGTTTCTAAGGTTAGGTTGCCCACTAATGATGATGCCTGTGTCGCTTGAATAAAACTGTACCCATGCTGGGGAGAGGGAGAAAGCGTCTTGTCAAAAAGGAAACGTGAGGAAGAACTGGCCAAAGACAGAGAAATAATTGTGGATGTTCCACTGACTAGCCCAGTAGTGTCTGTGCTCTCCTTAAATCCTAAGAGCTGCATGGAATCCTTTATTCCTCTTGAGGAGCCCCAAGACCTCCTCACTGCTTTTCATCTGGGTGTTGCTATTAATGAGTGTAATGGGAACCAAAGAGACCACAGAGTTTGAGAGCTAAGGGGAATTGCAGAATCCACATCCAGGGAATCCTGTCCCCTCTTCTCTGACCATCGTCAGTGCCTCTTGAAACCAACAGTTATATGTGAGGTGCACAGATGAAATGGCTTTGTGAACACCATTTTTAATGCCTCCCTTGGAGGTGACAAAGGAAGTACAACTGTTATAAGAGAGAAACATTTTTAGCTAAGCACACCTTTACAATTCATATCATCAAATATTTGAACATCTGCTATAGACCAAATACCATAGTCAGCATTATGTGGTGGCTTTGAGGATGAATGGAAAGAAAGGGAGGAGGGAGGGGTATACTGAGAGCCTGTCATGTGCCAGGAATATTTTATTGCACCTTCACAAGAACTCAGAAAAAAGAATTTTCTATCATTATCATTTGCATTTTTTAGGTGAGGACTCAAGCCCAGAGAAATTAAATATTTTCCCTAGGACATCCAACTAAAATGTATCCTTTTGATTCCGAAGCCCTGGTTTATTTTTCTATGCCTCAGGGCCTTTGCACTTGCTATTACCTTCACCTAGATTGCTCTTTCCCAAGATACCCATAATTCCCTCTCTCACTTCATTCAGGTCTTCCCTGACTTGCCTGCCTTGAAAAAAAATTGCATCCTATCCCTCTGCTCTCTTACATTGTTTTTTGATTCTTCACAGTTCTCATTACCATGAACACACTCTACTTGTTTATTTTGTGTACTTTCTCCCTTGACTGAAGTGTGAGTTCTTTGATGGCAGGGGCTTTGGTTCTGTCCACTGTGGCACCCCCAGACCTAGGACAGTGCTTGGCACATAATACATGCTTAATGTACATTTGGTGAACAAATGGATGGTATCCAGTGACTCATGGGTCACAACCCACACCTTCAAGGAGACTCTGTTCCAGGGAGGGAGACCTGTGTAGAGAAACAAATCAGGCTGGGCCAAAGGCTTATAACGGGGAGAGGGGGAAGCAGTCCTTTTAACTCAGGTGTTCATGGTGCTCTCCTGGAAGAACTAGAGGCATTTCTGCAGGTAGGAAAGCGAGAGGGGGTTGCCAGTGGAGGAAAGGGCCCAGCAGGAAAAGGGAATGACCTGCTGATCAGTCCATGAGGGTCCAGTGTTGGCTGATGCACCAAAATGGGCGGATATGGGAGGAGGTCACACAGAGCTGAACCTTGAAGGTCTGCTAAGCAACGTGGATGTTCTGTCTGCTCTGGGGAGACAGTGACATGTTTTGAGCAGGGAGGAGACATGATCTGGTCTTTTTCAGAATAAAGAAAATAAGGATAAGCCTATTCAGAATAATAGGAACTGCCATTTCTGGACACCTGTTTGTGACAGACACTTTATCTACATCTTCTTTAATCTTTCCAGTGGACTTCCAAGGTAACTGCTAGTCACCCTCACTGGTAGAATTGGGGAGATTAAGTTTTGAAGCTCAGTCCCAAAAATAATAGGATGAAACCAAGATATAAAGCCTGATTCCCAGATCCCAAGGTCTGTATTTTTCAGCCTTACCAGCGGTCCACTAAAGCAGATGGTAGGGAGGTTTTATGTGGGGCTGCTTGCATTAGAATGTCTGGGAAGCTGTTATAAAATGCAGGTTCCCAGGCTCTGTCGTCCCTGGTGATGCCCACTCTGCCAGTCTGGCAAGGGGCCCTGAAACCTGTTCTTTTTAAAGCTCTTTGGGAGATTCCAGGGCAGAACCAGGACTGAGGCCACTGCCCTTTGTCTCCTGAAAGAAGGTCAGAGGGGGAGCTCTGTCAGCAGGGAAGTAAGAGAGAACATTGCTTTAGTGGTACATGAAGGAGCTCTTCCAACTGTGAGTTAAGGCAACCCTGGCGGAAACGCAGATGAAAGGTGGGCTGATGGCAGAGGACAACTGGCAGGGCTTGAGTGCAAACTGAATGGAGGAAAACACCTTGAGAGACTGAGGAATTGAGACCCCATTAACAATCACAGAGGATACAGGTGAAGGAACATTCTGGACAGTTCCTCTCCTGTTCAACAGGCTATGGCCCATAGCTCTGACCTCTACGGACCCACTGAGGTTTCGTAAAGAGAAACGCAGTAGTTCACTGGTCTCTCAAGTCTGAGCCAGGGGTGACTTTAAGGGGGTCCCTCCAAACCACTCAAGCCAGGGATGCCCTCTCCCCCCACTTCCTGGTCCCTGGGCAGCATACATCACTAACAGGTAACTACTTCTCACTGAGCAGTCCTGAGATCCGCAATCTGCTTGGTGCCGTTCCAAGCAACAGAAATTGGCAAATAGGCATAGAAGCCTGTTTGCCATCTGGATTAAGTGTCTCTATAAAGATAATGAGATGACAACCAACTGCAATGGTAGCCATATAAAGAATGGGGCCCTAACCCCTATCTTAGCCATAACAAAGCAAACATCTCTGAGAAGAAATCTCTTGAGGCACATTTGATATTATTATATACATCTCATCATCTGAAAGTGTTGTTTCTTGAAGTTTCTTTGTTCAACAAACACATTTCACCAGCAAAATGCAATGACATGTGTCATTTCTTGGGTGGTTCTGTGGCTAAAGGTGAGATGATGGAATCTGCTTCTAAAGCCATCTTCCACACAAATGTGCTCCAGGCACCCCCCAGCCCTGGGCCCTCCACAGCACAGGAGAGAAATCTCAGCGCGGGATAAGCTGTTAGGTGGGGGTGAAGGGGGCAGTCACTGGAGAATGTGGAGGTGGAAAAGGAGATTCCCTGCCCCCCAAAGAACCTGAAGCAGAACTGAGACTTACAGAGGTCACTGAGAAAAGATTTTACTCTGTCTTCAGGAAGAAAACTCAACTCGCCCTCCTCTGGCGACACAGCCAGCCGTCTCCCTGAGGCCGCCGAGGTGATGCGGCCATCGAGGCCAGATCCATCGGCTCCTGAGACTCTGCAGGGATGGTCTCCAACAGCCACTTCTTTCTAAAGAAGGCATGCAGACCCAGGAGCCGAATCCAGCCACTTGACTGTGTCACTGAGCCAACACCAACCTGCTCACTGCCCGGATCTTTCCAGTTTCTTTCCAGAACAAAACTCTTGGGGGTAAGTAAGAAATAGTAGGCATTTTCAATATCTTCTTGACTCAACCCTACCTCCAACCTGCTGTGTGAAGGCCTTGCCTTGCTAACACAATGTCCAGTCTTAACGGGAATTGAGTTCTTTTGTCTAATGGCACTG
This sequence comes from Smutsia gigantea, assembly GCA_032199065.1. Lineage (NCBI taxonomy): Eukaryota > Metazoa > Chordata > Mammalia > Pholidota > Manidae > Smutsia > Smutsia gigantea. The sequence goes on along the minus strand of JAVSCE010011353.1, from coordinate 84,150 downwards.
TGAAAAACCTAAGGTTGAGGCCATAGACCCTCAAACAGGGGGTCTCAGGTGTAAGTGTGTATAAGAAAAACCTACAGAGTGTGATAAATTGCAGATCCCTCCACTCTTTCAATTCGGAAATTTGCTGTAAGGCCAATGAATAGTTATTATACATATTCCCTCCAGGTGATTCTGATTCAGGGGCTCTGTGGATCTGGGTTTTGAGGCTCTAAACTCCTCTTTAGAAAAACAGGCACAGGCTATGTTGCCCAGGAAAGGCTCCTGGGAAAGCTGTCAGCGGCAGCATCTGCCATCTAACTGGCACTTGGCCTCTTAAAAAAATAAAATCCTTCACAGTATACCCATGGTGGTTGACTTCTGAACTTGTCTGCTTAGGGCATACAGTTTATACAGTTCTGGCTTAAAGTTTAGAATGCGAACTTAAAAATGAACTTGAAAATAGCTTTTCTTTTAGGAAATTGAAATCAAATCTTTCTCAGTGACTTCCTCAGTTTTGGGGTTTGGTCTTGAGTATCAAGGACTAGCTGCAGATATATACTTTGGGACAAGAATGTTATTATGGAAATAGCCCGGTAAGTGATAGTGATAGCATTAGCATTAGCATTAGCATCTAAGAAAGGGAAAGGAAGAGAAAGGCAGGAACTTAAGGGATGTCAACTGACATCCCAATGGTTCTTTAAGTCAAGACCCAGTCTTATCCATCCTTGTGGCCCCACAGCTCCACTCACACTTTCTGGCTTAAAGCAAAGACTTAATAGCATTTGAGTGAATGAATGAATGAATAAACAATCTAGTTTATGTAATATATTGAGGGAGCTGATTTTTAAGGTTCCTTGCTCTTCTAAATTTCTAAGTCAGACATTCATGGTTGCCTTGCCAGCATCCTTTTCCATCTTCCAAGTTTTCTAGTCATGTAGCTTACATAGGATTGGTCACTCCCTGAGTTCCAGGTGGTCCCTGATTGGCTTAGGGCAGCTAACAAATTCCAACTCTCTGACCACAGGAATGGGTAAGCCAGGTCAATCAGGACTGAGACTCAGTTCTAAGACTTTGTTTGATCAGGAAAATTTCTCTGTTTCTCTGCCTGCTGCTTTAAGTAGGAATTGGTGGCCCTGGTACTGTTGGTAGCTATCTGAGGATCACAAAGGAAGAGGCTACTAATACTGGAGCCAAACCTAGGGGAGTAGAGCCAAGAAAAGAAGAGATACATACTGGGTTCTGATAATGTCGTTTGAGTTACTGGAACAAATCATGCCTGAAGCCAGTGCCTCTGAACTGTCTAAGTCAGTCAATGCGGTTGAGTGGAATATTCTGTTACTTGCAACCAAGAGCATTGCAATTGGCACTAAAACTTAGAAATAGCTTCTTAAAGTAGATCATTATGAAGTAGACTGATTTTATTCTAGGAATAATGTCATAATTGGGACTAATGCTTTGTAAGAATATGATATCCAATAAGTCGAAGTTATGGCCAACATAGGCAATGAAAGCAAAGACATACTTACAAACTTCTATAATAATTGAAAATCATGATTTTTTTCAACCAGGTCCTATAATATGGAAAATATGCATCTAGTAAATATATGAGAGATTTCAAAGTACACTAGAGTTCAAAAAAATGTGTGATGGAAAAACGTAGATTCCATAAGTGATATGTCTCAAAGGATGGTTTGTGAGTATTCCAAAGAAAAGGGCTTGGTAATTCCTGAGATTGAGAATGGGTTTACCAACAGATTGTTTAAAACAAAACAGATTTCAGATTCTGAAATTTGTTGGACTTTCAGATCAGACAAATGTTACAGTTTTAGCATATTTGGATTTAAAGAAGTGCTTATGAAGTTCTGCAAGGCCCTAAGATTCCTTCTCCTTTTATTCCTTCAAGACCCATATGCAAATGCAACCTTGTCCATAAAGTCTTCTCTAATCCAGAGGTCAAAGAGTAGTATATTATTACTGAAATCTATTTGCATTTTAAGTCAATTGATTTACATCCATCTCCCTTACTATACTTAAGATGGAAGAAAGTAGAGACCACTTTATTCATTTTTGATTTCTAATAGTTATCCTCTGACATTCAGAAGGTGTTCACTGTGTGTTGCTGAAAGACCAAATGAGTAGGTGATAATTGTGGGATTAAGATGGATTAGCATGAGCTTGGGAATAGTATTGTCAGATGAGTTTATAAGTGGCTGAACACCCAAACTCACACAATTCATGGATCCAGGACAACCAAAAGAGAGTTCTTTCTCAGTAGTGTTCCATAGGTCTCTGGTCAATGTGTTTTTGATGCCATGAGTGGCACTGCTGATGGAAAACTTCCAACAGTATTATAGTTACACATCACTAGAGGCCTTCATGGAGAGCTGGGTGACTATCAGTTGGGTGTAGTAAAGAGATATTTCATATATACCATTATGTCTGTATTAAATGGCCTCTCATCCCTTCTGTATCTAAAGTTTTATGACTCCAGAGCAAATCTTTTTTAAAAAAATGCACCTTGGTTAGACCTCAAAATTAGACTTAAAACCAAAACAGTTGAGTAAAATTCAAGTTGTGAGCATGTAGTTAGGAATATGTTGTCCGTATAGAAGTGCTTTTAAGAGATGTATTGATGGCCAAGGTCTCTTAGCAAAAGGCAAAATGAACTTGAGCCAATGCCATCTTTTTGCTTTGGTGAAGCTTTCTGCGGTGGCATTCACTCAGCAAATATTTATTGGGTAGTTAGTGTATGCAAGGCTGTGTGCAAGGTAGTGTGCAAAGCATTGTAAGTCATGGAACACCCAATACCTCTCACTACAGATATTCTGTTGATTTACTGTCAGAGCACTTCACACTCCATTAGGAAACAAACAAACAAAAACATCCAATTACTAAGTCATTAGCCCTGCCTTTTAAAATAGAAGACCAGAATGCAGAACATTAGATTGGAAGGGCCCTTAGAGACCCAGCACAACCCTTTTATTTCACAGATGGAAGAACAGACTCATGTAATAAAGAACAAAGTGCCTCTATATATGCTGACATGGAAAGATAAAAGCCAGGTATTTGTGAAGTGAAACAAGAAAGTTGAAGGACACCAAGTGTGGCATAAACCCATCTTTACAAAAAGCAACGACAACCAAAATGCCTAAAACTAGGCATGTGCATTTTAAATACTGGGAAGGATACACCTTCCAAAACGGAGAGGGGTCAGCAAGGGGGAAGCAGGGAAGAGAAGTGGAATATGGGGTGGGGGTGGATTATGGGAAATTCTACTCTCACCTTTTTGTATTGCTGTCATATCTGTCATTTATGTAGCTTTGTATTGCTTTTGTAACAAATATGTACCTACATAGGTATTTGTATACATGTGTGTGTATGCATGCTTATATAATTTATATACTTATGTATAAGACTTTAAATAGAAAGAAAAAAGTTTTGGGAACTTGCAGGTATTTTGGGGGAACTAAAAGTTTTGGAAACTTTGCAGGTCAGGCTTACTTCTGGGTTCCGCTCGGAATGCTACTCCAGGGCATTTTGTAAAACTTTTGCCCAGTTTCTGAACTTCCCTGAATTGTGGTTTCCTTGTATGTGAAATGGGGATAATAATGGCAGCCACTGCTTAGAGAGCTGCGGTGGTAATGTGAGAGTTCAGGCACGTTGCAGGCACAGGGGCAGGTCTCAGTGGCGACCCCAGTAACGATAGTATAATTATGATTATTGCTGCCTCGAAGCAGAGCCTGACCAAGAACGTGTGTTCCCTGCCTCTCAGCACTGTGGGTTTCCAACCTACCACACAACCTTCCTCTCTTACTGGAGAATTATGGGATCAGGCAGGTGATACTGAGGAAAGAGGAAATGAGCTTGAGGTGATGACAACTGCCTGCCTTCATGAGAGGAGCTGAATTTTGTTGACTGATGATGAGATGGGATCTGTTTCTAGGGAGTCTCCCTTAGTGAACAAACATGGCTCTTTGCTGTTAAATTTTTTTTTGTGGTAAATGTCATATGATATTACAGCCTTAGGATGATCGGCCAAGAATATAATTCATGTATAATTCGTACATCCTTGCTGACCAACTCTACAAAAAAGAAAAGGAAAGAAGAAAACCCCAAACCAAAAAGTAGAGCATCAGAATGTACATCTCTTCCTTCGAAGCACTGCTGAAGTGGGTCACAGGCCGCTGGCTCTTGAGGGTCCTGGCCAGGGGACTACTGTGCCGCCCTCTCTGATTAATATCTCTCTTTAGTGGTAAAAGATTTGGGCTTTCAGTGCCATGATGTGGGACGCTTGCCTGCATTAAATCAACGGCAATTATCGTTCAAAGGCAGACTTCTGAGGAGATTCTCATTCCAGATACTCACAGTACGATTTCCATATTGGAGGCTGGTATTCTTCAGCATCTAGAATAAAAAGAAAGAAATCAATCTGTCAGCCTGAGCGTCAAACTGTCAACATGTGTCTTCTTTGGAGGAACAACAGTCTGTCAACAGGACTTGCATTCTGGTCCCAGGGGGCCTCTCTGCTCGTTTACGGGACAGTTCCAGGCATGAAGCAGGAAATGTGCATGGCACCCCTTGTGGACCCAACCCACTCTCTTCAGATCGCTTATCATGACAGAATCAGTTCCTTAACCATTTTCACTGAGCCCAGTAAATCAAAAAAGATTTTTGAAGCAATTAACTTGATTGGACCCTCCAGTAATCCTTTCAAACAGTATTTACTTAACTTGGCATAATAAACATATAATTTATCTCACAGTTTCCAATCAGACCTTTAGCTCATTTATTAAGACTTGAGGGCAAGATGCAAAGTGGCAAGTATGTAATACTAAATCTGGGAAGTTGTACAACTCAACCAATTGAAATCCTAAAATACTAGGTCTGACAGCAGAGACACTGATGAGTCAGTTGGAATCGCATTATCTCCTTGAATTTACTCTGTGTGACTTAGGAAATTTCTAGAAGACCTCTCGGCAATCAGAAGTGCCAGAGTGAAAGAGTTATAATAAAATGAAGAGGATGAAATTGTTACTCATTAATCTAGAAAACAGACAATGGGAGAAAATCTGCTTGTTCAGTCAACTCAATAGTCCCTGTGCTGACAGCTGAATTTATAATTCTGATGGAGTTATTAGAAACCTCCTGAGCTCGCAGATAAGGCCTTGGTAAAACATACTTTAGTTTAAACAGCTGGAGGGAAAATCCTTTTCCTCAAATCACAGAATGTTCAGCTGAGGGGATCCCCAGGAGTTCTCTAGCTCAGCACCATTAGATAGGAAGCTCTGTTGACCATCCTGCTGTCTCATGGCACCCATCCCACAGCCATCCTGACATGCCCTTCTCCTTGTACTACAGACTTCTTTCATGTAAAGGGATGGAACTTCTCTAACCCCATGCAGAAAGACAGTTTAAGAATTTTCCCCCTCCTGAGAAACAAATACACTATTTATAATAAAGACTAACGAGTAGTGACCATCCCTAAATCCTATGCAATTACAGTGCTGTAGCTTAAATTAAGTCCTTTTACAATTAACATCTTGCTCTCTGGGACTCACCCTATCACAGAAGCAATTAAATGCCTTCAAAGGTAGTTTTATACAAATACATCTGTATTGTTAGGCCTTTTTTGTCAGGAACTTACCTACAGATAATTAGCCACATAGGCACACACACACAAATACAGTGCATTAGTAATGGTTTATGTTGTTATTCAAACTTAGTCTGCCAAATGAAAGTGAAATTCTTAATACTTTTATCAAAGTAGAACAATATCCTGTAATAGTGTGCTTTTAACCTAAACAAGCAATAATTTCATCCTATATGTGACATAAACTACTTTTAATGGGTTAACATGAGTGCTTGTTTATAAAGAGCATTCAAATAAAATAAATCAAGTTGCCAAGTTTACAACAAAATTCTAGAACCATCCATACAATGCCACATTACCAGAAGAGCTAGGTCATGTATGTTAAAATGTTGATGGCACCTTCAAAAATATTTCTCAAACATAAAGATCAACACACACACACACACACACATAGGATTGCACAGAAATGTAATCCCTGAGATGTCATCTACACAAAACTGTAATATCTTGTTATCTTGGGTGAGATTTATTCTATGAGGCAAGCACAATCCCCAGACCAAGAAGTGGTCAAGAATGCTCAGTACCTGGAGTGCAACTTTCTCCATATGGAGAGATGGACTCAAAGAGAAACTGGTTTTAAAAATATAGTTTAGATGCTCAATTTGGATCTTCTCAAGTCTTACCTAAACTCAGAAGTTTAGATTAGAGGACCTTCCACTGTCCATTACAGTCTTATTTTGTGAATAACCTTGAGTTTCATTTCCTCTGAAAAACTGGCCTAACTTTTTAACTTTCCTTTAGGCTTCCCTGCATGCTACATAAACAATTTATCCCTTTCTGTTGCCCCTTGTTGGCAATATCACATAGGGATAAAGAAAGCTGCTTATAGAGACTGGAGATCATAATAATCCCTTGCTTCAAATCTTCCAGTGTCTTGCCTCTGTACTCAGAATAAAATACAAACCTCTTACTGTAGCCTAGAAGGTCCTGTATCATCTGGTTCCTGCCTGCCTCTTTCCCTCTACTGTGGATGTGCCCCTCCTTTGCATTTATCCAATAGTGTTGGCCTTCTCTCAGTTTCTGGAACAAACTAAGCTCTTCTGAGCCACAGCCTTTGCTCTTGTGGACCCGCATGTAAAATGCTCTTCGCTAGATCTTTGCGTGGTTAGCTTGTTCCATCATGCAGGGCTCAGCCCAGATGTCAGCTCCCGGAGCCCTTCCCTGAGAGCCCAGGGTAAAGCCCCCCAGCCCGGACACTCTTCTGCATAGCACTGCTTGCTGTCTGGAATAGTTACTGATTTGCTGGCCCCTTTTTACTGGGGTGTTCTCACTCTCAGCCAAACACCATATGAGCAGGAATTCTGCCTGAGTCACACACCCTGAGAAGGGTGCCTGGAATATAACAGACATTAAAAAACGTGCTAAATAAATGAACTCTCAAAATCTTATCTCTGACAACCACTGGCTGAATGACTTGAAACAGGTCATTTAACTTCTAAAAGTCTGTCAATATTCACCTTTGTACAAAAGAAAAATAAAAGTACCTACCTCCTAACTTATTTCTTAATGCCAGTGTGGGAATTAAATGAGATAATGCATGAAGTCCTTGGGACAGTACCTGCCCTCACCAGTGCTGTCACTGTGTTGTTGCCACTGCGGCCCTGTCCTGGCTCTTCCCAGGTGAGCCCACACTCTGTCTTCTCTCCCTTGACCACAGCCATGACTATCTCTATTCTTGCCCCCAGATCAGGAGCCTGTAATTAAGTTCCAGTGCTGTTGTCATGGAAGATTTTTCTTTCCCATAAAAGAATTCAAAGTGAGAGGCCATTTGTCATGCTTCAGTGGAACAACTATAATTACCTTGGTCTTAGAGAAATGTTCCACAAACCACTAAAGCACGCTGGTAGGAGGCCTTGATCAAATGATAAGGCACAAAATATTTTTAATATGTTGAAACAAATCTTTACCTGCCTCCAGTACTACATCACCAATGTACACATTTGCCCTAATTTCACATAATATTTGTCAAAGATCTACTTTGAAATTTACTCTTAGCTAGGTTGACATTTTTTTTTTTAATCTGGAATAGGTTTTCTAGGTCATTTAGTTCACCTTCCTCATTTGGCAAATGAGGAAAATGAAATGCAGAACGATTAAGTGGCTTTCTCAAGGTCATAAAACAAGTGAGAGGCAGAGGTGGGATTAGAGCAGGGAGCCTTGCCTCCCAGCCCCTGACACATCAGTCATCCTTGCCGGGCAGTCCAGCCTCATTTGCAAACATTGAAACCAAGAAAAAAAAATTATTATATAGCAGACTTGTTACTTCAACTCTTGTGAAGCCTGGAAGGAAAAATAGAGAAAAGAAGGAAAAAATTCACAGTATGAAAAATTGACATCAAATCAAAAGGTAGGGCAATATTTCATCTGTGCACATAACCCATCTGGCAAAATCCAGGAGATGCAAGACACCAGAAGTACTGACCAGGTAAAGCATAATGCTTTTGGAAAGTGAGTTATTTTGTTAAGTGTTTTAGAGAAACAGGTATAATGCAGAAGGAATGGGGAGGGAGAACAACAGAAAAAAAACTTCACGTTCTAAGAAAAAACTATCATTGAAGCCAGGAGACAGTTACACATTTTTGGATAGGAACAATGAATTGTAAGGGTCAAAGGGGCTTAGAAAATATATTGCTTAAAGACGTTGGCCAATCTATATCCATATCCACACTTAAAAAAAAAGTGTGAACTCTGACTCAGCAATCCATTCGTGAGAATTCAGCCTAGGGCAACAGCTCTACAAAGATGACTATATGAGCAACGTGTTCATTCCTGCTTTGTGTATAACAGTGACTCTCCAAGCCCAGAAAGGAAGGAAGGCTTAAATAAATTACCATACACTATAGCCATGAAAATGATGGTATAGGTCACGGCTGTGTGGCCCAGAGCATGACCTCTGGAGCTAGACTATCTAGGTCCCAAACCCGGCTTTCTCACTTACTAGCTGTGCAGCCTTAGGCAAGTTATCTCATCTCTGTGCCTCAGTTCTTTTAATTTGTAAAATGGGAGTATTAATATTACCCAAAATGTAGCATGCTGTGAGGGCAAGATGGGTTAATATGAATAAAACATAAAACAGTTAATATATATAAAACTATGTGGCATGGTAGTATATGCCACTACTATGTACTGGCATATAGTAATCTATGTTTGCTCTTATTATTACCTATATGTAGTGACATAGAAAAATATTTGTACCACATTTACTATTAAACAAATTGGGTTTCCAATTTATTAAATATGACCCCATTTATAAGAAAAGATAAATATTTAAAAATAGAAGTTATCTCCAAGGCTGTAAATCCAATTAGTAACAGTTACTATGTGATAGTGAAAATAGAGGTGATTTCTATTTTTCTCTTCTTTTGCTCACCTGCATTTTCTAATTTTCTTGTATAAAAATTAAAGTGAATGAGAAATAAATTCATGGGAGTGCTAGGTATTTTCTCTTTTCAAGCATACTGTCTAAATAAATCACCACCTTGAAAATAAAGTAGAAGTAAAAAGACCCAACAAAAATAAATCTTATAATAACACATGTGGTGCATACAGCATTAGTGCAGGAAAAGCTAAGAGGGCAGACAAAAGAAAAGAGGCAAGGGTTTCCATGGCAAAAGGTCCCTGGCCCTCTTTTAAAAATTCTGGGAAATAAATGTTAACGAGTAACTCAAAGCAGGTTGGGAAGCAAGTATTTCCTTCTCATTAAAGAAAGAGAGGAAAGGGAAAAAAGATATAAATATTTACAAGATGATCAAAACCTCACAACAACACTTAGTAAGACCACTCAGATGAAATCACCCACAACTAATCTGAACATATTAAATAAAAAGCAAAGCAAAGAAAAGCTGATGAAAGGAGGAAGTGATCTTGAGCGTACCTTAGGTGCTAAAGTCACTAAACGTTGAAAAACAGAAAAAGTCCAGCAATTTAAAAGTGTATATCTTAGAAAGTCTCCTACCTCAGAAAAAAACACCATTAATAGATTTATATGAATCATTCCAGATTTTGTCCTATTAATGACTAGAATAAAAATTTATAAAAATGGACTCATATCACATATGCTGTTCTGCAATTTGCTCTTGTACTTAATGATATTTCTTAGGTTCCTTTCCATGTAGGTACACATGGATCTGTTATAATTTTTCTTTTTAACTGTGGTTTGGTCTTCCATTGTGAGTATACCAAAATGTATTTAATTCATTTATGTGATTATTTCCAACTGACGAGCATTTAGATTATTTTCAATTTTTTGCTACTATAAGCAATGATGTAATGATTAACCTTAATGATAACTTAAGGTGTATCAATTGGACCTCTCAGCAGAGTGTGAAAGAATGACTGTTTACCACACCCTCACCAATACTAGCTGTGATCGATATACATTCTAATTTTTGGTGCCTTTAAGACTAATTAGAAAATACACAGATGAGACTAAGTATGCATTTGCAGGGAAACAAATGGAAACCCAGAACACGCCGGGGGAGGGAACCTGTGGAAACATATGGCCATGGAGTGAGGCGGCAACACACGAATCCCACTTGTTTTGGTGGCTGCAGCTGGAAGGCTACATTCTTCCAAGTATTTTCAGCTCCAGAAATATGTTGATTTGATGGAATCACCTGAGGAGCAAGTGTAAAGGAATGTGGGGACTGATTAATGAAGAAAAATTAGAAAACACCATGTGCTGCACTTGGGTAAGTGACAACTAAAGAGGAAATACCTGTAAACATCAAGGAGTACCAGATTCTTTCATTTGGCTCAGTGGAGTATGACGAGATTAACAGGCAAACATGTGCAGGGGCTTTGGAAAATGAGAGAAGTGGAAGATTCACTAGTTTAGAGAATGATCTACCAAGGAAGTTGGAGATGACCTATCCTGAAGACTATTTCAAACAAATCTGCATCTGTTGCATCAGGGGGATCATTTGGGAAACAGAGGGTAGGAGTGGGTCCCTCCCTCTGCCATCCCCTCTCCCAGAAGAGCTTGGGCTCTGCTGTCACTTTTGATTGACTGATGCACACATTTGCAAACAGGCTGCCATTGGTGGGCTTTTTCCAGGAAAGCTGAGTGGAAACAGGTTTTTCAATCAGACATGGGACAGCCTCACAATGAGATAACCTTTCAGAATGTGGTGGGTGATCAGCTTAATGGACCCAGACTGGGTTGGGATCCAAACGAAAGCAAATAATGACAGCATGAGTAGCATGTTATGTTTGTACACACACGGCAATATGTCCTAGACATACACATTATGCCCAAGCTTGGGTCTTCAGAAATATGTGAGGGGCCAGAGTGTGTGACCTGTGGCTATGGTCTTGTCAGGCCATTCCAGCCAAACGGTGTCACATCTGAGCTGGGAGATGACTAGAGATCATTCTGATTGCCGCAGATTGAGATATGAAAGTGTTACAGCACTGTGACAACAGGGGCTAAGGATTGAGCGATGTGGTCTAATGCTTGTCACCTGTACAGGTCCCTGTGCTCCCCTGGGAAATTAGACATCCATGTATTCTCTTTGGAAACTGCTGCTTGGGTAAAGAATCTAGGCCTACTATGCATCTGACTGTGAGTCAATATCAAGATTTTGTAACTGATTTAGTCCTGCTTGCAGAGGATAATACGAAAAGTCCAAAGACTAATAAATTAATAAGACAAATTCCAAAAACTTGGATAGGCCCCAAAGACAAGGCTAAGCGAGATTTTCTGAGGATGATAAAGCCGTTAGTGGCCCTGGGCTGGAGTCTGTGGTCACTAGAGGGCACTGGGGCCACATGGAGCTTCGGTTCTGGGTCACTCACTCTGTATGCAGAAGCATGAGATTCTCCCACTCGGCAGGTGTTTATTGAGTAACGTCTTCACGCAGACACCCACAGCAGCAGCCCATGGTAAGGAGTGGCTTTGTGGACAAACGGGCTCATGGAGTATGACTCAAAGACCAAGGTATGGCCTGGAAGGACAGAATTAAGGCAGAACATGGCATTGAGAACCAGACGTGGTTTATTTAGCCTGCTGGCTGAAACAGAGACTATGGTGTGTGTGTGTGTGTGTAGGTTTCAGAGTGGCTAGGAATTAAAGCCATAAGTAGGGGCCAGAAAATTAGGGCTTTTAAAGCCATGCTACGGGCTTATCTTTGTTCTAGAAAGGAGAAATGTAAGCAGGGAGGATGTAGCATCCAGTTGGTATTTTAGAAGGATCAGTCTGGTTGCAGTGTACAACTGGCTTGGAGGGAGAGAAGATGGGAGGCAGGAAGGGTAAGAGGTAGGGAGATCAATTAGGTTGTTGGGCAGCAAGGTAGGCAGGTGGCCCTAGTGCTCAGAACTCAAAGAGTAGTAGTGGAAATGGAGGAAATGGGATGAAGTTGGAAGATGTTGGGAAGATAGAATCTACAGGCCTTGATGAATTGGATAGGAACAGAGAAGGAAAGGAGGGAAAGTTACTCTGGGCTTGGGTAGAAGAAGATGAATGACTTTTGGCATAAGCAACTGGATAGTGATGCCACTGACAGAAATAGAGCAGACCAGAGGAGAAGCAGGTTTGGCAGATGGTGATACATTTGGCTTTTCCCTGTTGGAAAGAGACATCTATTGGACAGCGAAGTGAACATATCTAAGAGGCTTGGCGTCCAGAAGAGAGATCTGTGCTGGAGATCTAGAAATGGAAGCCCCAACATACAGGTGGTCACTGTAACCACCAAAATAGGTGTCATGACCTAGGATGAATATTCAGAGGAAGGAAACAAGGCCTTGGCAAAACCCTTAGGAGCGCCAGCATTTAAGGGATGAGAGGAGGAGGAAAATGAGTAGATACCAGAGAGATAAACAAGAAACCATGAGATGGGATAACATGAAGGACAAGGCTAGAGACATTTAAAAAGAGAGAAGTGGTCACAAGAAGTTATTTGAATGAGATAAGCATGGGGAGGACCCACTGCTTCAGCAAAAGCAGGTTTTGGGTGACCTTGCAATGGAGTGTTGGCAGAAGCCACAGTTAGGTGATTTCGAGTGAACAGAAGTTGTAAAGTAGAATTTGTGAGTGTAAACAACTCTGTTGGGAGGTGTGGCAACAACACAGAGGCGAACATCACATTCCAATAAAGAGAGACAAAGGTTGAGACAAATCCCAGGAGCTCTGATTTGGGTGATATTATTATTACCGCTTGCCAAGCCACTTGCCTCATCCCTGGTCTCCTCTCTCCTAGGACCCTCTTTTCTTCCTGGTCCTGAGTTTCTACAAATTACAGGTTCTTCCTAGCATGATGGAACTGCCTTCCTGGTGGATGATTTCCTCCTTTATCATTCACACACTGATTCCTCTGCTATTTCTTTAGAGACAAGCCCATCTCCACCACTCCCATTCAGCCTAGAGGCCGTCTCCTCCTCCCTCCCAGCATTTGCCTGCCTCTTTACAAATTCTTTTCATCACAGGAATGTCTCCCTGGCTTTCCTCCAGAAGCCCTTTTGGGCATCCATTTATTCATCCAACAAATATTTACCTAGAGCTTACAGCGTATTTGGCACCAAAATTGCACTAGACACTCGTGTAGATATAAAGGCAAGATGCAGAATCTAACCACAAGGAATCAGTCAAGAGATGAAGTAAAGACATCAACTCATTCATTCATTCAACAAACAGTCACTGGCTTGCTGGGCAGCTGGCTCCTGGCCACATGTGCACGTAATTAAGGCACAAAGTAGAAAGTAGCATGTTATATAGCCTGGTTGGACCAAAAATTGCTGTTGGAATGGAGAGGAAAGAGATTATTTTATTCAATTATTTCTTGGTAATTTTTTTTTATTCATTTTCTTCCTGAAAAAGGACATGTCTTCTTCCTTTGAGAAGACAATTTAGGTGTACCTCCAGCCAGCTCTCTATTCTTGCCATTTAGAAGAGCCATTTTCTTCTCCTATTATAACATGGTTGACCTTTGAATGAGGGGGTTAGGGACACTGATCCCCCACACGTCGAAGATCCACATATAACTTTTGACTCCCCCAAAATGTAGTGACTAATAGCCTGTTGACCAGAAGCCTTACCGATAACACATCTGATTAACACGTATTGTGTGTGTTCTATTCATTAAATACTGTATTCTTATAGTAAACTAAGCTAGAGAAAAGAAAAATTTTTTTCAAATTGTTGCAAATCTCCAAAATTTTTTTCTAAAATATATATTGAAAAAAATCTGCATATAACTGGGACCCATGCAGTTCAAACCCATGTTGTTCAAGGGCCCAGGGTAATAGCCTTCTGTGCACCTTGAGTTCACTATGGGCATTTGTGTTTCTCCAGATATGCAGTGGTTGTGGCAGTGATGGACTAAATTCTCATGAAAGCAGCTCCTTAATCACGGCCCTGGCAATGTTGCCACTGACAAGGCAAGAAAGATTTTTTGTCCATATTACATTCAGAGTCAAATACAGGAAGTCCCAGTGCAGAGATAGAAGAAAAAGTGAGGTCTCTTAGCAAAAGTGAAAAGGACTCTTTACTTGCCTGGTACATTCCAGATTCTGGGGTGGGCCCCTTACATACATGATCTCTAATCATTAACAATTTCCCTGAATCATCTCTCCACACATTCACCTATCTATCCACCCATCATCCATTATCCTTCTATCTGTCTATCCAGCCATCTATCACTTCATCCACCCACCCACCCATCCATCCTTTCAGCAAGTAGTTACATGCCAGGCACTGTGCTACATGATAAAGACAGCTGGCAAGAGCAAAGCAAACCCAGTTCCTGCTTTCAAGCTACCTTCAATCTAGCAAAGATGGCAAATAAACATTAAACAAGTAGTTCCAATAAACTATGAAAAGTGTTTGTCAGACAAAGTTCAAAGCACTAAGGAAGCATACAGCAAGGGTCCTGTAATACGGTAAGTATTTTTATCTCCTAGCGATGAGGAAACTGAAACTCGAGAAAGGTTAAGTCATGTGTCCAAGGTCACACAAAAGAAAAGTAGAATTCAAATCCAGATCAATTTTGCTTCAGAGCCAATTGATTTTTTCCCCCTATGGCCTTAGTCCCATAGAGGAATACGCAGTGCAGAAACTAATGTGAAATTTTCAGCTCTTATTTCTGGTCTGCTAAAATGATATAACATGGCTCAACTATTGTAGAAAACAGCACTAGACAAGCAGGAAAACACCTGACATTATTCAATATTCTGCCATTATTTAGAACAAAAAAAGTGAAATCTCACTAACTGAAATGCCCTTTCTCTGTTTTTCCTCTCCTCCCTCCCTCCAGCCCCCCATCCATCCCTGTTCTCCCTCCAGGCACAATGTGGGACTCTTCCCTAAATTTCATGATCAACAGAAATATTCCACCCACGCCTAGGCCTGCTTATCAACCAGACATCGGTCTGGCAACAAAGGGCCCCTCTGGTTTGGCACAGCCATTCCTCACAAGTGGTGCCATTTGTAACAGCCAGCATGGTTCACATGACTATGTGATTGGTTTTGAGAACAGACATGAGCAGCCACTCACCCTGGCCCATGTTTGCCGGGTCATTATTGGTCTTACAGGCTGAAAACAGAACAGCTGCAGTTGAACTTGCCTTTCTGAGGGCCACTGGCTTTACTTCTACCCATGAAAGACAGAACTAATCTGAGTAAATGGAAAATTTGGACAATTCTCATGATGGGCATCTCAAGCAAGGGTAGAAAACTATGCTCTTGTTAATGACCCTAGGGGTTCGTGCCCTAGCCCCCCACTTACAGTTTACTGGGTGATTTTCAGCTACTCTCCCGACCCCAACCCAGGTGGACCTTAGTTTTCTCATCTGTAAAGACAGGGTTTGGGGCTCTCCAGGTGGACAGTTCCAGGATTCCTTAAGTTATCAGAACCATGGAGCCACTGCAGTCTCCCCACTCCTGGATTCTGGGATCAGGGCTGTTCGCTGTGGCCTAGAGATTACAAGGTTTGCCGACACCAGCAGTTTGCTGAAGCCATCCTTCCTGCCCTGAGGGCAGAAGTGGACCCTTCCTGTACCTTGGAATAACCTACTTGCTTTGTATCTGTGGGGAGGATTAGTCCAAAGGAGTGTATGCTTTATGCCCCAATAATACTGTGTTAGTGGGGAAGGCTCCTTCTCCACTCCTGGCCTGTGAAGGACACTCAGCGAGTAGGTGTCCTCTATCTGGACCTATGTTGTGTCCCTTGGGAGATGGAAGTGATTTGTCTCTTGGTTTTGTGCCTGCCCTTGGGAGCACTGCCCTGCAGATGGAGGCTGCCTTCCTGGAGGTTTGAGCTGCAGTGCCTGGAGACAGGTAAGCCTGCTTAATTCTGGGGTTCAGTGGTTAGCAAGTGTACTTAGCTAACAACCCTCTTGTCCACCCTTAGTAATAAAGGTGACATTCTAACCTATATCTGCTTTACTTTATTTGTTTAGAATAAGACTGCTAAATATTGGGGGACCCTAAGCAACCCCCAGCAGAAGGCAGCCTCCATTTTCCTGAGATCCCCCCAAAAGTTTCTGAATTTATAAACTTTTATAGAGATACCAGTGAAATTACCAGATATCCACTCCTAATATTTAATTCATTAATTCAGTTATACATGCACATTTAAAATCAAGTAGAGAAGAATACACAAAATTAGATTTAATTCACATTTCATCAATTCACATTTCATGGAATAATTATTTAAATTCTGTGTATCTCTGACACTTAGTTGACAGTTTTGGTCCACTAAGACATTTTTCTCCCAAAGCACATCATGCTTGCTTCTTCCTTCGCCCTTCCAGAGCAAAAATGGACAAGTCTATTTAGGACGCTGCCCCTGAGCCTCCTCTCCTGCCCCCACCCACAAGCTCACATGACCTGAGAGCAGCGGGCTTTTCTGTTGTCCTGTAGGCGGTCTCCATAACGTTAACCACTGGCTATACTGCTTTTCAATTGAACTTTGAAAAGGCAGTTTATGGAAAACTATGAGGTGCTAAAAGGAACGAGGTGACTGAGATGGAAAGCTCTTTAAGATGTTACATTTTAAAAGCGCGGTGCAGCTAACGCAGTGTTTGCAGAGCACAAAAGGGCTCGGGAAGAAACTGTCAGAAGTTGAAGTTGTATCTGTCGGAGGAGGGGAGCTGGCTGCTGAGGGGCAGGAGAGGCAGGGAGACTTAGTGTTTCCTGTACACCCTTTCCTATCATTTGAATTAAATAGAGAAATAAGATTTTTAAAAGGTTCATTTTCAATTACATGTAACACTTGTCCATTGTGACTGTATCTGCATTAAATTTCTTAGACTCCTTTTTAAAGAGGATTCCATCAAGTGACCTCTACAAGGGTGCAAAATAATCATTAATTAAAGTAATTCCAGGTCTAGTGTGTCTTTTCCAGAAAGTAGTTGGGTGGGGGGTGGAGATGGGACAAAATAAAGTAATTGAGAGAAATCCAACAATATGAGAGATTTTGTATAAAAAATATTCAAGATGATACCGCCCTTTCTGAAAAATAATTTTGGGCATATATCATAAATATAGATACAGATATTTTATTTTTATTTATTTCATTTATTTTTATTGCAATAAAGTTGATATACAATATTACATTGATTTCAGATGTACAACATAGTGACTTGGTAATTGTATACATTACTAGATGCTTGAAACGCAATAAGTATAGTTATCCAATTATCATACAAAGATATTATAATATTATTGGTTAAATTCTCTATTTGTACTTTCATTCCTATGTATGACTTCTTTTACAGTTTACAGTTTGTACCTCTTTATCCCTTCACCTATTTCACCCATCTCTCCCACCCCATTCCCTATGATGACTAACAGTCTGTTGTCTATATTTGTGGGCCTATTTCTTTTTTGTTTTTTAGATTCCACATATAAGTGAAATCATATAGTATTTGTCTTTCTCTGCCTGGTTTATTTCACTTAGCATAATACCCTCTAGGACCATCCGTGTTGTTGCAAATGGCAGGATTTCTTTCTTTATGGCTGAATAATATTCCACTGTATATATGTACCACATTTTCTTTATTCATCTATTGTTAGATACTTAGGTTGGTTCCATATCTTGGCTATTGTAAATAATGCTGCAATGAACATAGGTGTGCATGTATCTTTTTGAATTAGTGACTTTGTTTTCTTTGAGTAAAGTCCCAGAAGTGGAATTGCTGTGTCATATGGTAATTCTATTTTTTTGAGGAACCTCCATATTGCTTTCTATAGTGGCTGCACCAATTTACATTCCCACCAACAGTGTAGGAGGGTTCCCTTTCCTCCATATCCTCACCAACACTTGTTATTTCTTGTCTTGGTGTGAGGTAATTCACTGAGGTTTTGATTTGCATTTCCCTAATGATTTGTGATGTGGAACATCTTTTCATGTGTCTGTTGGCCATCTGTGAGACTTCTTTGGAAAAATGTCTGTTCAGCTCTTCTGCCCATTTTTTAATTGGATTATTGACTTTTTGTTGTTAAGTTGTATGAGTTCTTTATATATTTTGGATACTAGCTCGTCAGATATATCATTTACAAATATATTCTTCCATACTGTAGGTTGCATTTTTGTTTTTTTAAGGGTTTCCTTTGCTGTGCAGAAGTTTTTTAGTTTGATGTAGTCCTACTTGCCCACTTGTTTATTTTCACTTTTGTTTTCCTTGCCCAGGGAGACATATCCAGAAAGAAATTTCTCCTGCTGATGTTCATAGATACAGATAGTTTAATCTCTATTGATAGGCTTTCATTATACTATGCTCTTAGGTGTTTCACATGTAGTTTTATTTAATATTCATAACAAGCTTGTAAAATAGGTGTTATTAGTCCCATTGTACAGGTAAATAAGTTGAGTAAAAGTAAGGTTGCCCAGAGTAAGCAGTAGAGCTGCTAGTCACATCCAAGTCTATCCAGCTCTGAAAGCCATGTTTTTTCCATTATGAAGTCCTGTCTCTCCTATTGGGACCTGCTACATTGTAGGCCTTCATATATAATATTATACAGGATCACCAAACAGCACTGTGATATGGGTGGTGTTTTCCCATTTTACAGTATGGAACCTGGGGACCAAAGAGGATTGTCCTTTGCCCAAAGCTGGCCAACCCATTTGTACCACATAAAAATAATACTATGAACCCTCAATGGTCATCTTGGGAGACTGACTTATCGTATTTTATCACAAGAATTAAATACATTTGCTTCACAATGTTCAACCTATTTTTACTTAGATCCAAGATTAGAGCGTCTTCATCTATAACCCATGGAATCCTTACCTATTACTGTTGGCCAAGTGAAAAGATGAGGCCCAGGCAGGCTATTTGGCGGGGCTGTAGTTGCCTCTGATAACAGAAGCCTCTGGAGAAAGTGAACCTCAGGTTTTGCTTTTCTCCTGGGCTTCAGTGCTCTGTTGTTACTTATCATTTGCTTTAAAATAACTTCTTACAGAGACAATATTTGTAAAGATCACAAACACACACCAGCACTTCAGACGTCTCACCAGCTACACCACAAAGCAATACCAAGAGCCCAGGGAGCGCAGCTGTGATGTGCCGGCAGGAGGAACAAGAGGGAAGACCTTCCCGATCTGGGAGATGCTGATTTAAAGCTCAACATTAAACTCCACATTAGCATGTATTTATCACTTTTTTGCCAAATGCTTGAACAAATGCATGCAGGAAGGAATACACCTGTCATTGCTATGGCTAGGTGGGTGACAGCATCAGCAGGTCTATAATTAAAGGGTTAAGAGTAAGGCAAACAAGCGGTCGTGATGATTTCTGAGAATATTTACACTACCTAACAGAACAAGACGAGCTGGCCCCCCACCCCGGCCCCTATTATCTTAGGGTTGCGTGTTTTCATAGCACTTGGGACAGCTGTACTGCGTGCCGGCGGGAGAGTCATACCCTCCGACTGTTTGCACAGTGGTACCTTTGTCTTCCTAATCACGGTATGTGAAAGTTCCTGCTTCCACTACTAGAGTCAGAAACCAAATATTAAAACAAATCCTTCCTTAGTATTACCTTCTTGAGGCTGTTTGTACTTGTAAATTCTGTTTATCTTTCAGCAGCATTATCATAAGGAGGAGTAGTGTATTTACATGCTGTGTCTTTATAAAAGATCATTTGTCAATTTCCTAATTTGTCCATATAATAAATATTTACCCTTCATTCTTTTCCTGAGTCCAAGTTAGGTACTGGGTACACGTGGATGAGTGAGACAAAGTTCTTTCCCTCAAACATTCCCACTTCTAGAGGGAATATAACTGAATGGTGTTGGGGAGGGATGTACAAGTGCCACCAGCTCCCAGTGGCAGAAGTTCTGCCCCCAGCAGGGGTGAGTGGGAAGGTGAAGAGGAAGACTTCACAGAGAAGATGACATTGGAGCTGGGCAGAGAAGGATGAGTAGGAGTTTGCTGTGCTCTGCGTAATGGAGAAGGGTAGTGAGGAGGAGGTAAAAGGGAAGGATTGGGACATAGGTTTCACTTAAGCATTCTGAGAAGGAAGGAGACTTCTTGGTTTGTACCTTGAGGATTTCTGACAAAGGGGTGTTTTCTCACAGAGGTTAGTTAATCATTTCCACTGGGAGTCTGTGCTTTAACAAAAGCCATCTTTTCCTGCCTGGAATGCACAGGCAAACACAAGAGGGACTGGCAGACTGAATGGAAGGACTGCTTGCAATCTGTCAAGGGGCAAGGAGAGGGTCACAGGGAAATTCTTCAAAGGCAACCTGCTGCTTCACCTTCTCTTGCAGGCATGTGGCCTATTAACACTTGATGCTCATGGCAGAGAGCTGCACCAGGAACACTCCCCGTGAGTGTCCTATGGCTTTCGGTGGAATGAAGGCAAGGTGTGACTCCCTAGTGACCCCTAGCCCCGGTGCTCCCCGAAGCCTTACTCTCTTCACCATCTCCCGAAGTAGAGCTTTGTGCACACCAGGTTTGTTTGTTGATAATGCTTGTTTCACTGACCAATTGAGTGACCACTAGAAAAGTAGAGGAAAAAATTTAAAATCTCCTTAAGGATGTGTATTCTGGTAATTAGCACTGTGTTTTCAGGGCAAGGTTCAAGTGAGGCAAATCATCCTCACTGTTCAGTGTCCATGTGACCAGTCACAAGGTTGTTGATGGAATTAAAAAGGAAAAGAATAATTGAGCATATTGGATATCTCCTCCCGAGCCAGGATTTGCACAGCGCATTACCTGACATACGCACGCTCTGATACAGATCACTCACTAGTGTAGCTAGGATTTGGCTGTCAGAACTCAAAAACTAAAAAAGGAAAAAGCAAAGAAAGCAGCCAGAAATGACTAGATTAACACAGTGAAAGGTCCTTTATCTCCAGTGTCCGGGTCCAAGCACTTGAGGGGAGCTTCCCATGTCTAGGCAGGATCCTCTTTGTATCCTCTGGCAGGAAGCAGGTGTTTACTCTGGGCTCTAACAGATCACTTATGCTAAGCTAGTAAATTGCTAGGTCAAGAGGCTCAGCCTTCAGCAGGAGCTGTTTGCAGGTTTTTCACATGCAACCTTTGGTTTTTTAGGAATTTATTCTATTTTCAGAATTCACTTGCTACATTTTAATAGTGTGTCCACCATAGTGACATAGAGAGACTCCATTTTTTCACTCCTATGAGCACCACAGTAGAATAGATGGTTCCAGAAAGAAGGTATCTCTGATCTTGACCATCACTGAGAGTTTTGCCAACTCTTGATACATTTCTAAGTGCATTTTATATCACCAATATTTTGAAAGCTATTACCCTCGAAGTTTGCTAAAGGTATCCACTGGTTAAGATAACTTATGTCTCACACGTACCAAATGACTCAAGGTAATACTGCCTTAGGGACAATGCAAACAATATGTATACAGTTACCCCCACACATGAGCTTCCTGAATACATATGGAGGGATATTTCTGCATTTGACTTTCTTACTCCACTCTGATCCTTTGATTCTGATATTTACTCTTTGGGGACAGAGATGTGACAAGCATGAATTCTGACGGACATTTTCTAAAACCACTTCTTTCCAAAAAGAATGTTTCTAATTCTCACCAATGTAGCTTTGTGATGTCAAATTGCCATAACTTGATCAGTCAAAATTTTCTACACTCCTTTTGTGTGGTTAAATAGTAAGTATGAGATTGAGTGGTTTTATCACATAGCTTTCTAAATGTGTTTTAATCCTTTCTTAGAGCAGAGTGGTCAAATCTACTGATTGTCGAAAGTAATCTTCACAATGTTGAGGACTACCAGCCGCAGGGCACCGTCTCATCCTTTCTCACTAGCTCACACACACTCATCTCCTCTCTGACTCTTATCCATTCCTGCTGAAAACCCAGAGCTTACTGCAGCTGCTGGCTTGTTACTGGGTTGGTGAGGCAGGGGGTGTAAACTGGAAAACCAGAAAGAAGTCTAGGGCTGGAGAAGAAATCAGCCAGGTAAGTGCTAGTGGTAGAAACAGAACATGTTCAGTATGAAACCATGCCATGATATCATGAATTTAGAGCAGAATCCTGCCCCTAATTCCCAGAGTCTGCTAGTGCCATGATATTCATCCAACTTGCTTCCAGTTTTTATTCTAAAAACTACACAAACGCAATGCAGAGCCAGCTGACTTAGAAGACTCATCTCCATCCTTAGATTCTTTCATTGCAGGCTTTTTTTCTCAAGCTATCCCAATTTCTTCTTGATCTGCTCTTAGCTATTTCTCTCTCTCCCACTCATTGTGTCATCTCTTCTCCCAAGAGTGGTCATTTTCTCAGAATAAGATTCTGAGCAGGGCCCTGTGATGCCTTTCAACAGCAGCCCAGAAGCTATGGAGGCTGTGGGCTCTGAAAGAGTGGGTCA
The DNA here is from genome assembly GCA_032199065.1 of Smutsia gigantea. NCBI lineage: Eukaryota > Metazoa > Chordata > Mammalia > Pholidota > Manidae > Smutsia > Smutsia gigantea. The sequence continues at coordinate 61,719 of JAVSCE010011353.1, read as the reverse complement.
GGACCCAGCGTGCAAGGCAGCAAAGAATGTGGGTGCACAGCCAGGTGTGGCTCCCCCACTTTCTGTGCACCCCGGGCCTGACCTGTTTTGGTCAGAACCGAGCATACAGTCTTCTTTACTAACTTTCTCTGCTTCCTTCTTCCCAGCCCCATAGACTACCACCATCTGAGAGATAAGCAACCCCTCACTCAGCTCTAGGAAGGGAAGGGAGAATGGGCGTTTCTCAGCCAATTGCAGGCCATGCTCCCTTCTAAGAAATATAAATACCTCATGCCCTTATCCTCACCCACATTCTGACTCCTGGCGCAAAAGGAAGAGCATCTTCCGGGACAGGGTCACAAGCCAAGACTGAGCCTTCCTCTCTGCAATTTGGATTAGCAGCCAGCAGTTATGTTTCCTGAGTGCTGACTATGTCCCAGGCCAAGAACTTTACAATTATCTTCTCATTTAAGCCTCCCAAGAACCCCAGGGGACAGGCACGACCATTATCCCTACTTTAAAAATATGCAAATAGAGCCTGAGAGAGAAATTTGCCCTAGATCGCCCAGCTAATAAGAGGCCAAGCTGGGCTCACACCTGGACAGCCTCACTCCAATGCATGTGTTCTAACCACTACTCCCTGTGGCTGGTTGTTATCAGTTCATACTGTGCTGCTCATAATCTCTAAAGATCACACAAGCCAACCCTCCATCCCAATTCTGATTTCTTAGAGGGAACATTTCACTTCTCTTCTTTCCACCATCCCTTGCACTCCCTATCCGGCAGCCAATCCAGTGAAAATTCCCTGTGTTGATTCCCTGATCTTGATGTGAAGAACTAACCCTGACAGAAGTGGCCTCTGGGTCTCCTGGGGTCTCCTCAGTGTGTGTGTGTGCACATAGGGGGAGGTTAACTTTTAAGAACTGCATTATTTAGGCTCCTTTGCCTCTGGCTTCCAAATAGGCTCAGTCAATGGGAGGCTTGGGCAGGAGCTGGAGGGAGGGAGGAGAGAGCTGGTGGGGTTTTCTTCCTGTTCCTCCCTGCTCTGGTGCCTTAGTGTAGGCGGTAGATGTGACCCTCCATGACTACCAGCTCCTGTCCTGTGGCTCTTGCTGTCCCCAGGCTCTGGGAACATGGTTTCCCCTTCAGGAGTGGTCATGGCTGTCCACTGCTTGCAACCTTCACAATCTTGGGGTTCTCTTGTCCTGCCTACACATCTGTAAATATGTCCCCTCATTAGCTTCTCTTCAACATCTCAGAGGAGTGTGGCATCCATTCCTTGCCAGGACCCTGACTGATATTCTTTAGAGTCTGTCTCCTAGACCACAGGAAAGGCTAAAACTCCCTGAAACAAGACCTGAACAGGACTGAGGTCATTTATTTTTGTAGGGACTTTTGCCTCACATTGTATAAAGTGGAGTCAAATATGTTGTCCCAATGTGAGGAGGGAGCTTGGACATCCCTGCCATTTCCATAGCTCTGCCTCCATCCCACAGGGCAATGTAGGGAGAATTTCAAGCCCAGCAGCCAAAATAGCAAATTCACTTCCAACTGCAATATGTAAATCTTGGTAGGTTAAATTTAGAATATGAATAAACATTCACCCTTGATATGTACTGGATAATTTCACATCTATAATAAATGTCCCATGCTATACCATACACCACTTCTAAATTGATTCAATGAAAGGAAGCTCTCATCTGAGCTCTTGGTTTTTTCTAAAAATAAAAATGGTAACATCACCAGCACTCCCCCTCCTTTACTCTTCTGTGATGTGTTCTGAATGTAAGAAGGTCTCAAAATTTAGTGGGCTATTTCTCTTTGTGTCATATAATATACACGCCACAAACCTGCAATTATGGGGTTTCTAAGAATTTAAATGATATGGTCAATACTAAATTGACTTCTTTGTTTTTCATACACACAAATGCACACCCACATATAAACATCCAAGAACATGAGTTTGTCTCTTGAAGGTCAACCAGTGAGCAAAGTTAAATTCCCCCAAAAACAAGTTTCAGAAAGACCAACTTCATTAATCCCTTATTAATTGTAATAACTAAATAAGTAAATAAATAAATATCCATCTAAGAGGCACACTCTTTCTTTCTTCTGTTGCCCAGTTATAGAAGATTCTCATAGTGGTAATGATTCCCAGTGACACAGAAACTACCCAGTCTGACCCCATGCACTAGGATAAAGCTCAGTTCAGTCAGGTTCATTCAAATCAGGCTTCCTAGCAATTCCACGCAGACTGTCTTATACCTCCAGAGTCCATGATGGAAGAACTTTACCACAAACCATGCTGAATAAGGCCAGGTCATTTTAGAAAAGAGACTGGCCAACCTACTACATTTCAGGATGACTTTATGGTATCATCAGGGAATTGCCTGGAACTCACTATTTAATAAGAAATAGGTCAGATTATTAAATGTGACTAAATACATAAAATCTTGTTACAACAGCCTGACAAGCTACTGATTCAGGCAGTTTGAGAAATAAAGAAGCACAGACGATGATGTTTACCTTCAAGGAGCTTATAGTCCGGTCATATTAGGACAAAAAGAGAATTAACAGAAAGGAGATACTGAAAGATAAGAAATGAACAGTCCAGACAGTAAGAGGTCTGGAAGCTCAAAAAAGAGAGACTCCACTGAAAACTGCCATCTAGATTTCTCAAAAGCTCTATTTCTTTTCTGAAAAGCAACAGTTGCTATTTTGGAATTTCCTGTTTTTTTTTAATTACCTAATTCAATCAAACAACATGTTTTCTTTATTGCAGATGTTTGCCAACTAAACAGTGTAATCTTAAAATGCTTTAGAATCATCCAAACAATGATTAAATGTACTTATTTCTTGATAAGCTTCTGCAGATTAAATATATACTACACATTAATTATCACCGAGCTGGCGGGAAGTATACACAATGCAAGAATAGCCAGCTCAGAGAAGAGAGGGAAGTGAAATGATTTTCTCTTTCCTCACCACGTTTCTATTGATCTTCTTTGAGCAATTTCAGAAATGTTGCAAACAAATAATTTATACCAGATAAGAAAAGACAGGCCTCAAGAAGACAGGTGATCAGAAAAATGAGAAAATATCTTTGGCCAGATCATCTTCTATTAGGAAGAGTAGGCCATCCCTAGAGCTGACCATTTTTCTTACCTTATCTGAAGGCTTAATGCCAGTGTGGAAGACGAGGAGGAGTTAAACTCTTCCTTTCTGTTTGCTGTCAACCCTCACATGTTGCCAGACATGCTACTCTTTCCTTTCACCGTAGTGCTCAGAAAATTTCCATTAAGCTTGGTGGAAAGAGAAGCCATTCTTGGGTTCTACCAGTTGCTCTTCAAGGAAAGGGAGGGTCCAGTCTCTTTTTCCCTTACAGGGAGTCAGTAGTCCTAATTCATTTCGACTTATTTGGACTTGAAATGAAAACACTTCAGTCTGCAGTGAATAACCCCAGAGAGTTGTAAAGTTAGACCAACTTCTAAAAGGATTCTGATTGGCCCTTCTAAGTGCAAACATGATTTCCCAGGTAATTCATAATTAGTTAATGACCCCTGAATGATTTTTAGCTGTTATAAGCACCATTACTGTCTTCTGAAGAATTTAGAGATGTTTCTTCAGAAATGACAGCAGCTGTTAGCTTTACTGCAAAACTTTCCTTTCCATTAGCAGATGGCTGGATTTCTTATTCCCAATTATGAAAACATGTCTCAACTTGTTATTTTAGGCTATTGTAAGCATTTGACCTCCAGCATAAGGCATGAGAAAAGACAACCTGTTTACTCGAGGCTTAGTTTAGAAATTAGTGAGTTGATTCAGGGTCTGAACCCTGTTTTCTGCTGTTCTTTTTTTTTTTTTTTGGTTCAGTAATAATGTATAATTTAAAATGCCAGGAAATGGTAATAAAAGGGTGGAGGCTTTTCCCCTGCTTGGTAATTATACTCCAGCATTAAAGTTATAATAGGCAAAATAAAAACCACAGTTAGTTAGCATTTTTTAATTGTTCATACCACACTGATGGTATAAATGCCTCTTTTATATACCTGTCTTTGCTTATTTACCCACATTTGTAGCCTCCATGTACATTCACCGTTAGTCAAACTCTCAAAAGTAATGGTTGTGCTGTATCTCCATCTGGATCTTTATTGGCCATTCATCTGCATAAGGGGAAAAAAAGGCTGTACTGGAGTAAAACAAACTAGCCTGTACTCTTGTAAATCTAATCTGAACTGAGTGTATACATAGGACAAGCAGTCTTGCCTTAAAAAGGAAGTATTTGCCTAAGTTGAATGAGAATGACCAAGTAGAAAATATTATTCAGACTTCTCGGATTCCAAATAGGAATAGGAGAGTTACTCTTAGAAACATGAGCAGAAATGAACTGGCCTTAAACAGTCACAGCTTGAAATCTCAAAGAACCACGTTCCCATAGGCACCAACGATCTCTGGGCCTGCGGCCTCTCTCTCACCTTTCTGTTCAAAAGTCTGCAGAATCCATGTCTGACAATCAATCAGACATTATGCTTTAGAGAAGTTGTTTTTTCATAAAGCCCTATTTCTTAAACTGTTCTTACCCAATTTCTCTGGAAGGTTAAAGAAAATATGTGCATGTGTGCATGTGCACATCCACACACACACACACACACACACACACACACACACACACACACAAACAATTTTGGGCTAAAGAATGAGTAAAACAATACAAAACTGTTAAAATTACTTTAAACTTTACAGTTCAGGGAAGAAATTTTAAATGTGTCAAGCTGTAGGTGGCATTTAAGGCCATAAACTGGTTATCATCCTGCAGTATTTATATGGTGCTTTAGGCTCCAGGTGCCTCAGAACCACTAATTACACATTTCACTGGCCATCCCAATCGGAGAGCAAGGCATCATTGACCACATTTTACAGGCAAAGAATCAGGAGTTAAATGATGGGCCTCAGGTTACAGACTACACTGAAGGTAGAACAGGAATCTGACACTTAGAATCTCTCAGTCCAAGGAAGCATCTTGTCCAGCCTTTGGTATCTTTAAAATACCAAAGTGGAAAATATTGGTGTAGACATAGAATTTTTATTCCAATAGTGAGAAAACCAGAAGCTTTGCCACCTTCAGAAGCAGAGCCAAAGCCAGCGGAGCCCGTCCACAGCAGTGGTCCTCAAATGTTAGCATGCACCAGCAACCCCTGGAAGGCTATTAACACGCAGGCTTCCGAGACTCACCTCCCGGGTTTTGCATTCAGATGTTTTGGGATGGGGCCTGATAATTTGTACTTCTGAAAAGTTTTGGGGTGAGCTGATGCTGGTGGTCTGGGGAACTCACTTCCACGGAATTGATCTTCCACCTCATGTCTAAACCCTTGCTCAAATATCTTGAATCATCTCTCTCTCTCTCTCTCTCTTTCTATCTAGGTATTATCTTCAGATTGACACTTCCCCTGCGTTTGGCCTTGCTTTTCAGCTTCTTCATTCCCAGTCTAACTCAGTATATCCCACAGGTAGAAGCAAAGTCATGCAACAAGGTGATTAAGAGCCTCGGCTCTGATACGGGTCAGAATGCCTCCATTCCACTCAAGTCTTAGTATCTCCATTGCTGCATCTGTAAATGGGAACAAAAATAATAACTACACCATGAGTTTCATTTAAGGGTTAATTACCCACTAACCACTGAATACCTGGCATGGAATAAGTCCTCATTAAGAATGATCATTACTATCACTATATATTTACCCAGTAAGCATTTGTTAAACACCTGCTCTCCTTTAGGCTCTATGAAGTATAATGGCAATATAACAACATCAAGTTCTTATCCCTGATCTCAAGGAACTTAGTATTGAACGTTTGAGCTAGATGGGGGCTTCAGAATCATCCATGGGATTATACTACATGGACCAGTACTAAAATGCAGCCTATTAGTAAGCAAAAACAAAACAGAGCAACAGCAATGCTCTGAATGAAAGCTTCTACTGAAGACTGATAGGTAAATACTGAGCTGTTCTGGTTGAACAGGGAGGGAGGGGGACAAGAAGTCCCTTCAACACCCCTATCCTGCTTCTCCCCAGGCTTCTGTGAGCCCTACTCATTTAGAACCAGTTGTCCCTCTTTCCTTAAAACTGAGGAAACTAAGACCCAGAGAAGTGACATGACTTGCATTATAGGACTCAGAGTCAACTACCGTGGAACTGATGGGATTGGATTAGGATAAAATATGACAGCATCATGCTAGGAATGACTTTACCAATAAGTTTAATTTGATCCAACTTTCCCATGTTATTGTTAGGGATACAGAGGTCTCTGAGCCTACTTAGAAGCAGATCATGGGAATATGGCCAAGGTCTCCTAACACCAAGTCCTTATCTTTTTCTGCTGCAGGCCTTCTCTCTTTAGTTCCTGGAAACCATACTCCAGGAATGGGGCTTCCCCCAAAATGAAGCAGGATTGGGCTCCTTTCCATTCAGTGTCACCAGATTAAATGTCCCAGCAAAGTTGAATGCTTCTGCCCAGATGTAAGTGAGCAGTTAATGGTTTCTTCTCTTAAAACCCACTCTCACCCCTGAAACTGCAGGGGCTGAGTTAGCTTAGCAACTCTTCTCATATTTTCATTTTAAGAGGAGTCACTTAAAGACTGCAAGTGGCATTTAAAAGAATTTGGTGAGGCTCAGAACCAGAAAAACATTGAGGAAGGCCTGAGTCAACTGCCTGGCATCCATGGTGTGATGCATGGTCAAAAAGAGGCACAATTCCTTCCCCAATTGCCAATGGCTTCCCTGCAAGAGAGAATGCTCTTTACATCACAGAGGACAAAACAAACATTGCAGAAGGGATGCAGAACCCAAGGTGTAATGCATTGGATAGGAAGTGCACCTCTAAGTGCTCCAAATGAATTCAAATCTCATACTAGACAAACTGTCTCATGGGCTCAGAGGAGATCTGCAAATGGGAGAAAAGGAAAATTGTCCAAAATTTGGTGGTTGGGCTAATCCCAGACACTGATCCAAGAAATTATAAATGGGATAAATTGTAAAGGAAATCACTAATGGTGTTGCCATAGAAGCCAGTCAGGCTCACTAAAAACACCTCAAGTCATAGTAATACCAATCATTTCTTTCCGGAATAAAGTCATAAGATTGGGATATTAGAAAGTAAAGCAAACAAGAGGGACTACTGCAAAGCATCTTGGAGAAGGTTACAAAGCACAGAAGAGACACTAATACAATTAGGTAGGTTAATAACTTGATGACTGACAATCACTAGGGGCATGGAATAGTTGATAAAAATAAAATATTTCTTGGCCTTATCCTAGGCAGTATTTTTATTAATGGTTTACGAAAAACCTAGAGCATTCTTATAAAAACTGTCCAGGAACAGGAGATCTAATTAAATGTCACTATATTTGCAAGAAGTATGCCCTTTGCCCTTTCTCAAATAAAGATCTAGGAGCTTGGATTACCACCTGGAGGGGGAAGATAATATATTAGATGACAAAATGTGGATTTAAAAATATATGAATAGCCTGGCACCAAATACAATAAAATTTAACAGTGATACATGTAATTTTTTGCCAAGAATTAAAAAAAAATTACCCATGTTGGGGAGACACAACCTAGCAGAGGCACATATGATATGGATGTAGAGACTGTCATTCAGTGTAACTTCAGGGCTGCTGTAACAGAGCTACCAGACGACTCCCATCTTAGACTGTGCTAAAAGAATGATAAGGTGGCCATCTGCTTTGGTCAGACTATCTCAGTGTTTTGTGTGGTTTGGGGAGCCACACTCTACAGTACTAGGGAAGGACTGGAATAGGTGTGGAGGAGCATGAGTGCAATGAGAGGATGCAAAACCTCATTATGTAAGACATGGCTGAAGGAAGCTGGGTGAGCGATGTCTCAGAGTGAGCATGCTGTATGTCTTCAAACAGCTGAAGGCTCAGATGTGGTTGTGTTCTGCATGGTTCGGAATTGCAGAGAAACAGAATTAGTGCCAACCCAAGGAAGCACTTTCTAACAGTGTCCAGTCGCTGTTTCAGGAGGTAGTGAGTTCTCCATCACAGGAGACTTTCAAGCATGGCAGTGTTCCAAATGGGGATCTGTCCATCCTCTAACTCTAGGCTGTCCCTGACTTGGATACTGTTAACTTGCCTATATGCAGTAAATACTGTTTTGGGTTTTTTTTGGAATAAAGCCTTGAGACTTCATATTACCAGGTGAAAGGCCTACTTCTATGAGCTGCAGACCTCTGTCAGAATCCCAATAAAGCTAGTTTAATGATATGTTGGGATTATGCAGAGCTTTCATCTCTGAAGCTCAGAGCATTTTCACACCAAATTAATGCCTTTTATCTTCACAGGACTCCCACCAGGTGAGGAGAAGGAGGAAGCAAGGTTTATTTTACCTCTTTTGTGGAAGCTTGAGGAGATTTGGCAAAGGCTATTCCACTGTGATGAGAACCTGGAATTTGGAATCTCATTCTTTAATTTTGAATGGGTAAAAGCTACATTCTACCTTTCTGCAGGACACTGTCCATTACAAAGCATTCACACAACAGTAACCAGGGACTTACTTAGAACTTTTGGTTCCAGGAAAAGCAGGGAAACACTGGCTGGGACAAGCAAGCTGTTAGGAAGCAGCATGAGAAGAGCTATTTGGCCCTTATTAGCAGTGAGTTATAAGGAAAAGATGGCTTCGATAGGATCCTTCTCCTCACTCTACCTCATTTTCCTCAATTACATGAGGGGCTGATAATTCTCTGGGATGGATGGCAGTTCCAAAAATGGGTTTCTACATCACATGGAAATATTCAGGTCTTAAGAGCAACCAGTTTTATGTTTCTACTGTGGTATTTAACACAGTATGCCTTAAATTAGGTTGGCAAACATCTCTCTGACTAATCATAAGATCTGTGAAAAAAAGTGTTAAACCCTTGTCCTTGTGACCAGAGGTAGAGAAGAGGGAGTGTGAGCACAGTCTCTGAAACTAGACTGCCTGGGTTCAAATCCCATCTATACCACCTATAAGCTGTGTGACTTTGGGCAAGTCAGTCAACTGCTCTGTGCCTGGTTTTCCTATCTACAAAATGGGGATTGTAAGAGTATCTCCTCCCTCACAGGAGAGCGGTGCGGAATAGATCAGCTAATCTATGAGTGCCTGACCCATATGGTATGTGCTTCCATTATTATTGCACTGTCTGTGTAATATAGAGCATGACAAGCCTTCACCCTGGTGGTCAAAATCAACCCACTCTCTATTCACAGTCCAAGCTGTAAGATCTTGGGCTTTCCATACCAGAGGGGAATATTAGGAAAGCATGCATAAATGAAATGCACAGATAACCTAGAAATCTAATTTCTGCAAAATATTTCCACTATTTTCTACCAATGAAGTTTTGCACCTTAACTGCTAATGATCTGTTAAAGATCTTCCATAGGCTGTCTGTTTTGGAGAAAAGATAACAGTGTTTCAAAGAAATGCTAAAATATTTTAGAATCAGCTACTTACTCTCAGGAAGGAGAAATTTACCTAATTGCTTCCAGCATTGGGTCTAATTTTAAGTGATTCAGATTCTGGTGTTCAAGAATAAGAAGAGAGAGGAATGCTATGGTCTCTGGGCTTGCAGCAGATGAACCCCTGCAAATAGGACATGAGGCAAAAGGAAGAAAGGAAGCATACAGGCTGGAGAGAGAGGTCCAGGTGACCACCATCCAAAAGAACAAGATCTTCCTCGGCCAGAAGGAACAATTCAGAGGGCACCAGAAGAAAGAGAAAGGGAGCCTTTGAGAAGGACAGAACCCCAGGGAAATGCACACCTAGGTGTGGCAAGACAGTTTTGGCAACAAGCTAAAATCTGGAAACTGTCGTTAATATTACTGTTCCAATTAGGGCTGGGGTCCAACTGCCCAGTGAGGAAATTTGCCAAGTTCTGGAAGTTGCTCGTTGGCTTTGATGTTTCTTTAATATTTACTTGGCTTTTGCTCTCTCAATAAAGAGATCTCTTGCAGTAAAGTTGCAGAAAATGTACAGTCACAAATCTTTGGGGAAGCCAGTCAAAGTCACCTTGGCAGTCTTGGTGAGGATGCCCTTGTTCAGAGCCACGGGGTTCTGCCACCCCTGGTCAGCAGTGTGTTTAAACCACAGAGGAGGGGAGTGACATACGGATATCCTTCCTGGGCAAGGAATGTGCAAACTCAGAAGCCACAGCTTGGTGCCTCCAGGACTCAAATCTCCAGGGTGTAAAGTTTGTGTTGCCAACGGGCATGGTGGTGAAGAGCCCCACTTCTGTTTCTTAAGCAGCTCTATCACTTTCTGGCTGTAACCCTTGGGGCAAACCTCCGCTACTGCCTCTTTAACAGAGAAATCCACAGGACCTGCCCCCGGGGGACTGGGAGGGTTCAGTGAGCTCCTGAGCAAAAAGTGCCCTCCCAGTTCCTTACCAAATACTGAGGGTCAATCACCCTGCTTATCAGTCCTCTACTTTACTCTCTAGTGGAGAGTCACAGAAGTGCAGAAATAGCCAAAGGGGGCCAGGGAGTGGATGGGGGCAGGTTGCACAAAGGCACCGGGCATTGCAACACTGGTTCACTGACCCTGAAAAAGCAGGATATGACAAAGGATTTGGTGCCACTCGGTTCCAGAGTAAACAAATGCCCAGATGAGCCATGGCCCTGTCAGAGAGCCCAACACTGCCATATTGTGAACAGACAGCTTCCAGCACTCACAGGGACTGGAAAGAAATGCAGGCATTTGGTAGAAATGGAGGCAGACTCCGCCTCTAACCTGGCACTGCCATCGCATTCTAACCTAGAGCTATCTTTTAGGTTTATCAAAAGAACTCCTGGAGTTTCTCAGTAGTAAGCACCTTACATTATTGAAATCAACAATTTTGGCAGCTCTGTTATATCTGAATCGTGTCCACAAGGATGTTGAACTAGGGGGTGTCTGTGAAGGCACCAATCACCATGCCTGGCACCATAGAATACAAAGAGCACCTTCGTGCCAGCATAAAAATGAGGTGATAGTTAGATTTCTGCACCAGTTGCGAGGGTGCTGAGCTGACTGCTACTGTGCCCCTTCTCACCTCAGCATGTGCAGACCACTCAGCCTCACCTCAGAGCCCAGTCCTGAACACTATCTGCCTCATTTATTGAATAAAGACAGGCCGAAACTTACACCTAAATCCTTGTTTTTTTGTGGTGATTCCATTAAAACGTTTTATGCACAAAGACCTATGCATAAATCCTGAGAAGGACACAAGTGTTTAGAGCACTGAAAGGCCTTTAAATTTACAGATTTCACACAAACACAATTTCCTTTTTATGTCCTGAACTATTTCCTGCTCCAGGAGCACCCTGCTTCCATCCCCTCTCAGCTCTCTGCTATCTAACTCTTCTATGTATCTGAGAAGAACAGCAGCCTCACAACTGGGCAAAACCCTGAGAACATGGCAGCACGTGGCTGGCGTGGCTTTGGGACCAGAGTAGGGGGACTGGGGCTCTGCACGAGCTGCAGGCACCTCTGCGCTGCCCTGCCGGCCACAGGAGTCAGGCAAAACAAATTTACAATGAAATGACATTCTTCCTTTCTATTTCACAAGATGAGATTCTTCTCTGTTAGTAGGCCCAAACTATTATGTTACCTCCAGCTTTCATTGAAAAATAATAGTTATTTGTACTACACAAATCTTCAAAATTATTAGGATTATGTATCACATACAGGATGGTTCACTGAACTAGCGCCATGTCTTGGCTTAATAAATTTGCAAGTACCAAGGCAAAAAAACAAAAATAAGCAAACAAACAAAAACCTGCCACAAAGTTATTAGGAAAAAAAAAGAAAGAATTTGAATAGCCAGGGTAGAATTATATACCCCAGGTACCAAAAGCCCGTAAAGCAGTGTCTCTCTCAGGCTCTGACCTTGCCCTCTTACGTGTCTTCTCACTGTCCATCCTATCAGGAGGGTCTCACCCACCCCTGCGGCTACTATGACTTCCACATGGGTCTCTAACGCACAACACTCCACTATGCTCTAAGACTGGAATCAGCAAACTTTTCCTATAAAAGGCTGGAGAGAAAATATTTCAGGTTTTGTGGGCCACACGTTGTCTGGCGTCTGATGCGTCTACTCTGTGCTTACAGTGTGAAAGCAGCCACAGACAATAAGTAAACCGATGAGTATAGCTGTGTTCCAGGAAAACTTCATTTGTAAAAACAAAAGGAGAGTCTGTACTGCTATAGTTTGCCGACCCCTGCTCTTCACTGCCTATTAGATACTTCCACCTGCAAATTCCACAGCTGCCTCAAAACTCAATATTTCAAGGCTAGACACCTTCTCTTCTACCGCCAGTCAGCTGTAAACATACCACCAGCACTCACGTGCCAGGGCTAACCCCGGGGCATCACCCACATTCTCCTGGCGCCCCACAGTCAAGCACAAATCCTACTAATTCTAACTTTTCATACATCGCGTATATCCCACTCCAGTTATGTGTTCCTGGAATGCAAGCACTGTATCTTACTCATGTTTCTAACTATCTCTCTCTCCTATTGTCTAATCTATGTCTGGCACATGGGAGGGGCTCCAAAACGTTTATTGAATGAGCAAACTGTTACAACAACTCTATGCAGTGCTTCTTGAACTTCAATAGGCATATAGATCACCAGGAGAATTTGTTCTTCAGAATCTCATTCAGTAGGTCCATGGACCACACTTTGAGTAACAGGAATCTGGGAAATACTCTTTGGTCACCAAGTGGCATATACAAAGAGACTTCTTCCCCACTTTTGGCGTATAGGCTGATTTATTTATTTAATGAAATGACCATCATTTCATTAAATCATTACTTGCACCTATTCAAAGCTCTAGAGAAAGTAATAAAATAGTATATGGCACCAGATGACTTTTAAATTTGCAGAGTTTACACACATTTCCATTTCTGTCTGCACACTATCTGCTGCTTCAGTTGCCTCCTCCTTCCCTATTTACTCCTATCCCCAGGTGCCCACTTAATTTAAATGTAACTGTACTCATTATCCGTATAGTGGTCTTTTTACAGATACTCGGCCAATGCAAGGCTTTCTTATCAAGATGTGTTACTTATCATGATTGTGCAAATGTCTTAAACACATTATTATTGTTCAGAAATTCAAAAGAATGGTTTGTTTTCCCAGAACTCTATTACAATGACCAAATCGAAACCTATTTTCTGGCTACCTACACCCCTTTTTATAGCAACAAAACACTTCTTTATCAGCAGGGCAAATAATTGCTTACAGAACTCCAGGGACCACAAGATTGTCCTCCCCCCATCACATACCCTCCTTTGCCTCCCCCCCTGAAAAGAAGAATATACCAAGATTATCTGGAACAACTTCATACTCCGTGAAAGCTGAGCTATCTGCTTGGGCAAGTTAAAAGTACAACCCCAGTATTGTGGCAAAAATCATATTTCTTTGTATGAGTTCAGAAAGTTAGATACCACATTAGGGAAAGCAGCTCTGATTGCATTATAACTTTGCTTAGAAACTGACTTTTAGTATAAAGATACCACAGATCCATTACACGTAGGCTAGTTTACACCAAATAATCTCAGCATTTTGGACATTACATCTCCTCTGACAATTTCCAAGGATACTGAATTGTGTCAGAAAATAGGTGTCATAGTGAAAATGTGATTCTAACTAGGTTTTTCATTACTAAATTGTAGTAAAATGCACTATAATCAACTCATACTATATACATTGCTCTCTTCCCATGTTAATTTCCAATGAAGAGAAAATTGCAACTCCTGAAATTATAGAAGAAAATGATTACAAAAGTATGGCAGTTGTATAACAATTAACTTAAAATACTCATGTCTGCCATTCAGGCAGCTATACCAAAACACTACAGACCAGGTGGCTTATAAACAACAGAAATTAATTTTCACAGTTCTGGAAGCTAGAAGTACCAGACCAGCATGGTCTGGTGAGGATTGCACGTGTCTCCTTGTACCCTCACATGGCAGAAGGGGGTCAGGGAGCTCTGTGAGGTGTTTTTCAAGGGGATCAATCCCATTCACGTGGGTTCCACACTCATGACCTAATCACTTTAAAGGCCCACCTCCTAACACCATCACATTGGCCTTGGGATTCAAACATGTGAATTCTGAGGGAACACATTCAGACCAGAGCAACCTGATTCATTATGCATAAAATAGATATGGCAGAAATCTGTATTTACCCAACATCTCAATGACCAGAAAGCTCAAATAATATGTGTTCAGTAGTAATTGGTTTTCTTACTGAGAACTCTGGGAGCTGAAAGATTCTGAACGATCTTCTAAATCATCAAAGACATTAATTCCTACAGAATTTTAGAGCTGAACTTTTTCATGTGGTGCAATTTCGAGCTCATGTGGCCTAGTTTGCACATCTGACCATTGTGCACTGAGTCCAGAGAAGAAAATAACTTGCCCAATGAGTGAATGGCAAAGCAGGTCCTAAAATCTAGTTTTCCTAATACCCCCACAAATGGCCTTTGCACTGTACTGACTGAATGGTGTTAAATATATTAATCTTTTGTGTGTTCAAATTCTTAGTATTTCACAATTCCTCTATGATCAATCCTATCTGCAGTTTCAACACACACTATGATTTTTCAGCAATGCCTTCCCACTTTATCTCTTCTTTTTGGCATTCTCACAATTGCTTTCTTTTTCTTTCTTTCTTTCTTTTTTTTCTGAATTCGTCTGTCTTCCCATTAGAAGGTAAGATTCCTAAGGACAGGGAGTGTTTATTTTATTCACTGCTATATCACCTAGAACAGTGTTCAGCACGAATTAAGAAGTCAATAAATACTTGTTGAATAAGAAATAAGTGAATCATATATGATAACCGGCATTATATGACCACTGCATTATCAGAACACTCCCATCTTTCTGTCATCTATTTGACATTTTTCCAGAATCTCTGATGGGCCAGGCATTTTACCAGGCTGAGGTGAACCTCAGAATAATAGGCTTATTTTATTCATTCAGGGAGCTTAATATAAGGTGATCCTATTATTGCAAACTCCTAGTGCAATGCCATAGCTGAGCAGCTTACGTCTGTAGACTGTACATAGACATTACTCTCTGAAGGAATTATTTTCACCTTCAGCCTGAAGTTAGGACTTTACAATTCAGCAATCTGCTTCTGAGGATCATACAGGAAGGAAATTGCCATTTTTGTGCTGGCCTTTCCAAAGCTGAGAAAGATGGAGCAGATCAAAAGAAGCACACTTTGCCATGCAATTTTGATAGATTCTTTCTGTCAGATACACCCATCACAATGTGAAGCACTTCCTAACTGCGGGAATAGTCTTGAATTGGAAGCATGCATGACATCAGCTATCTCACCTACTAGGCTTATTTGGGAGGTAATCAAAAAAGAAGTGAATATATGGCATTGTTTTCCAGGAATATGATAAAAATCATAATTTCATCATAATTCAAGAACTTGTACAGTACTGTCACAATTACAATAAAGCTGACTCTTCTATATTGAGAATGCTGGGGTTAAAACTGGAATTAGCTCTGTGGGGTTCAGGGGCACTTAGAACTCTCTTGCGCACATAAGCCCACAATGATGATTTAATCAGGTGACACTTTATGGAGGGGTTGCCTGAATTATTCTACCCCAGAATAGTTTATAAGAATCCAGAAAAATAAAGGGGAATATAGTCTTAATTATTTATCCTTCAATACAAGTGCAGGTAATTTAAAAAATAACTTCTGCTTGGCTTTCCATTCCTTCGTATCCTTCTGAGTTCACCTTAAGTGGTCATCTCAAACGCTCTAGCTCCCACCTAACGTGAACTTGCGCTTCTTGGAATTTTCATTCCGTTAATATTCTGTGCATGTCGAATGTGTCCGGCCACACTGGCACCCCGCCCCCCGGGGACAAGAACCATGATGCATTTACCTTTATTAGCCTCCTCGGCTCAGCTCAGGTGTCCTGCATATAGTAATCACTGAGAAACATTTGTTGACAGCGATTTATTTGGATTTTTGTTGTTGTTGCTGGTATAACTTTCCAATTCCTCTTCCCAGGTTGAAAATTTTTAATTGTGTGAAAACACACATAACCTAAATTTCATCATCTCAACCATTTTCCAGTGTACACTTCGGCAGTGTTAAGTGCATTCACACTGTCGTGCAACCCATCTCCAGAATTCATCCCATTTTGTAAAACTAAAACTCTAAACCCATTAAACAACAATTTCTCATGCCCCCCTTGGCCCAGCCCCAAGCGACCACCGTTTTCCTTTCAGTCTCTGTGAATTTGAATATCTAGGTTCCACATATGAGTGGAATCTTACAGAATTTGTCTTTTATGACTGGCTTGTTTCACTTAGAATAACGTCCTTGAGGTTCACCCATGTTGTAGCATATGACAAGATTTCCTTCCTTTTTAAGGCTGAATAATAGTCCATTTTATGGCTATAACACCCTTTGTTTATCACTTCATCTGTCTGTGAACCCTTGGGTTGCTTCCACCTTTTGGCTATTGTGTATAATGCTGTTATGAATATGGGTGTACAAATATTGCCTTGAGATCCTGCTTTTGATTCTTTTGGTTGTATACTCAGAAGTGGACTTGCTGGATCATGGTGTCCAAGCTTGTATTAACATTAGTTTATATACTGACAAGCACCTAGGGTTAGGAGATGAAATGCGGGATTTCAAGAAGACCCTGGATGGAATGACTCTGATTAAACAGGGAATGACAGCCTCTGGACAGAATGTTGAGTCTATGACTCAATGTGTACAATATCTAAAAACGATAAAACACCCACAGTGAGTTGTGTCCCATACACTACCTTAAGACTCCACACTTCCCTAGAGGAAATAAAGGCATGGAAATGAAGAGCCCGAGGAGAGATCACAAATCAAGGTATCAATAAGAGTTTCTGAGAGAAATTTTCCCAAGTGGAGCATGGTAGGAATGAATGACTTGTGTTGAGGGAGCTTAGTCTTTGCTTCCTGGCTTGGCCAAGTACCACGGTCCTGAGGACAGCGCTTCTCTAAGTGCTCTACGTTCCCAGAGTGCAGCAGTCCCCCTCAGGAGGGCTTCCCACCTTAGCAGTCAGTAAGTGCCCGGTGGCAAGGAGGTTTCAGGGGGCCAGGGCACACCTGCGTTTTCCGAGAGCCAGCTGATACCTGTGTTACTCAACCAGAAAATCCTCTGCCCATCTGCCTTGTAAAGGGTTTCTCACTCTTCCCTGGTCCCTCTATTTCATGGGACTCCTCCGAACTTGGGTTCACAGTCACTAACTTAGAGACTGTGACCTCAGGTATTCTCCTCCAACCCTTCTTAAAATGTGACAATTTGCTCCTGGGGAAAAACCTGAATGTAAGCACCAAATCAGCAACTGCGTATAACTCAGGAAGGCCTATGAGCACCTGGGTGGAGGGAGAGCCTTGGCCTGGGCAGTGAACAAGTCACCAGTGACCCGTGAGCTCATTTAGCAGGGCTCAAGTCCAACTGCGGAGGGTTAAAGAACTGAGTAGACTAACAGAGATACAGGAACACTGACCGTATTTTTGGAGCAGAGCTTGACAAAAAGAATATCTACAAAAGATAATGTTCTGGAATTCTGGGCTGTCTGATCGCTCAAGATACAGGGAAACTATTGATAAATGCAGAGGCTTTCTATGGTCACACTATGGCCATTAGAATTTGAGGTAGGAACTAAAGAAAGAGTAATTTCCACTCATGGAGATTGGAGCATGGGGAGGGAAAAATGAAGAAATAGCATATTCTGGCGGTACATTTTTAAGCTGGTGTTTTGCAAGTATAATAAGTTATTTCTATTCCTGTAAGACTCCATTTGTTTTAAAATAATGCCATTATTTGGGAATGTCTGAGTTTCTGAATACCTCAATTTCATTTGAATAAATGAGACCCCAGAAAAATGCATTCTTCAAGCAGGAGAAGCGAAGTTTTTTAGAGCTCCCCTCTATATAAGGTGGTAAGCAGCATGTACAAGAATATGTTCTGTATTAGTTAGGTAATAAATTGACTTTGGACAACTAATTCTTTTGAATCTCTGCCTTGTTACTAATAAAACAGAAATAATCTCTATGTTGTGAGGTTGCTCTGACTTCTAAAGCTAGCCTCTTTTCTTTCTTCTGTCCCCAAATGAAATCCACAGCCTTTGATGACACAAATTTTGGTCAGATTAATTATTTGCCATGTTTATCCTAGAGGTTGAGTGAGAAAATCATATTTTCTTTATGAGTTTTGGTCAACTGTCCAGAAATACAAATTTGGCAAGGTAGAGGGAAAAGGAAAGTTAGAAAGGGAGGCAGAGTGTGAGGGAGGAAGCAGCAGGAGACACTGAGATGGCTTCACAAGGGAAAAGCAGAAATGAGAAATGAAATGAGAAAAAGGTGTCATTTTCAGATATACATTGAAGTTTCAAAAAATATGTTTCAAAGCATCAGGAAGCAGTCATGGTTTGACCACTGGCAGATCACTTACATTTGATGAGTTGCAGAGTTCTGTTATGACAAACGAGGAATTTGTAGTAATTTCTAGCTCTGTGTGTGCCTCAAAGTACATCCAAGGTTTAAAATGTAACTAGAGAAGCGGGGATACAGAAACAGTAAAAATGTCATGTAAATAATACCTGAATCATTTACTCAACTTGCTCTTGACATTTTCACTAGAATCTGTTACCCCTCTACCCCCACTGAGGGCAGAACTCTTGATCTATTTTGTCATTTATGTATTTCAGGTGCTTAAAACAATGCCTGGCATATGGCAGATTGTCAATAAACACTTCTTGTACAAATCACCTCTCAATCAATATTTATGTCAAGATTTCTATATGCCAGCCCCAGATTTGGCATCAAAGAAATAAAGATAATTTAAAATATGTATTTAAAAATACATTTAAAATATGATCCCTCCTCTACAGTGTGGTAGGGGGAGTGAGGCATGTGAAAGGCCATATAAATATGAAAAACAGCAGCACATAAATAAGTTACACATAGAGATGCTGGTGCCGCCCGACCTTGACTGACCCCACTCTTGCCCAGTTTCTACCTGTGATGTCTTGGACAAGTTACATAAATTCTCTGTGCCTCAATTCTCTCATTTGTGAATTGGAGCTAGAACCCTCATAAGCATGTTGCAAGGACTGCATGAATTGCTATGGGGGAAGTGTGGAGTACCTGACACAAAGTAAGTGCCAAGAAGTACAATAGAAAAAAAAATGATGACGAGGGCAGGAGGAAAGGTGATAGAACCATGGCCTTGATGGTGGTGATGGTTTCACGGGGCATTTACTTACCCCCAAACTCACTGAGTTGCATGCATTAAACAGGTGCAGCTATTTACATGTCAATCACACCTCTATCAACTGGTTTAAAGAAAAGAAGGAAGTGCAATAGAGATTTAAAGCTTCAGAACAAAGAAGGAAGGGTAAAAAAGGGTGATTCTCCAAACAGCAATGGCAACTGTCAGGACAGAGTCTAAGAGAACATTCAGCCTTTGAGCTGAGTCTCCTGACACGGGTCCCCATTTGCCAGGCTGTCAGGAGGACAGGGCAGCACGATCAAGATAGTGTGAGCAAAGGCCTGGAGGCAAGAAGTCCCATCAGAAGATGACCGAGCGCTGAGCTAAGGCAAGGCAGGAATGTGATGGAGGGCATGGAGACCCAGGAAGCCACACCGGATACTGAAGAGGCTCAGTCGCTCCTCCTGTGTGGAGCAGGGGGGAGAGGGCTGCGGGGCAAGGGTCTAGGAGGTGTTGGGAAACAGCGACAGAAAAGCAGGCTCTTGGGCTTTTTTTATTGCACTTTAATGACTTGTTTTTTAAGTCTTCTGTCAACGGTCATCTTCATAAACAAGTATTTATTCTGGGATTTGATCATCTAATTTGTAAAATAACATTTTAGATTTTTATGTCCCTTTTCAAAAGAAATATGTGTTCATTACAGAAAATTTTTTAAAATATCACTGGGCACTAAGAATAAAAAAGAAATTCACCTACCATCCCATTTACCACATAGACACCTCATTTTGATCTTAATCCCTTTTATTGTTTATATATCATATATTTAAAATAATTGCAAAAATGGGACATGGTTATCCACCACTTTATAGTCTGAGTTTTAAAAATTAAATGTGAACATTACATGTCATTTAATATTCTACATGATCGATTTTAATAACTTTAAAGTATTTCATCATACGGATGTATCATAACTTATTTTTATCTACTCCCTTATGTGAACATTTAAGTTGTTCCCATTTTTTTCTATTACTGAGCATTCCTGTTGATACATTTTTGCACACATCCTTGATTTTAGTGTTTCATTGAATGTATTTCATCAAAGTGAGGGAACGAAGTGGGGTAAATGCAGAAAGTAGCTGATTGTACTCTTCATAGAATCACACCAGCCATAAGTCCTGGGTTCCTCACCCTGGTCATTTATTTATTTTAAATGACCCAAATGTGCCTGTCCTGTGGGATACGAAATGGGGTGGAAGAGACCTATTGGTGGTAGGGGCGTCCTGCCTGGCCAGTGATTCTAGGAATGGGCCCTCACTCTGCGACCTTCCACAGGCACAGCCAGTGGGGAGCCATGCAGAGCCAAGCCCCGCCGATGGGCCAGGTCGGGTGGGCCTCCTCTGTCTCCTTCTCCAAGACAGGCAAGAGCCTCCATCACATTCCTGCTGTGGCCTTAGCTCAGCCCTCGGTCATCTTGCCTTACAGCAGGGCAGCAGAGCACCCACGGCTTCCCTCTATAGGGTCCTTCACAGAAAGAGGGAGGGAAACCCTGGCTGGGCATTCTGCCTCTCAAACTGCCACACACACTTTAGCCACTGGCACACACTAAGCCAAGAAAGAACAGTGACCATGGGAAGGAAAAGGAGGAAAAAGATAAGAAAACTCAGTCATCTGAGGTGACCGGCTGCCATCCCTGGGCCACTGTACGTGCACTGATGGAAAAGAGGAGTGCAGGAGCGAATGGTTTGGCCTCTGTGGGCTGGGGTGAGGGGGGCAGATGAATTAGGAGGGAGTCTGAAGGGGTCTCCACCCCGCTCGGAAATACGGGAGTAGAATTAATCAATGCAAATAAGAAAAGACTACTGCTCCTCCCCAGTCTGCTCATCTGGAGAACTGATGTTAAGTTGGGCTAAAACCCTTTTTGAAGCCTCATACAAGGTCTAGTATTTTCATCTCATGAAAGATTCTGGTTGCCTCTTAAAATTTACTTTTGTGAAAGACCGTGAGCTGTTAGTTGTGTCTTAGCTATAACAGCGGATACCCTCTATATAAGGTCTCTGTTTTCTCATCATTCATTTGTTGGATCATTAGCTCATCCACTCACCACACACTGATTAGCTATACTGATTGGTAATCTACTCTGTGCAGGACATGGCCTTGCCAGTTACTGTGCATATGTCACGAGCAAAAGGAATCCCTGTCCTCACGTAGCTCTTAGCTTGTGAGACACAATTCACACAATTAACAAAGAGGCAATAAATTATTAAGGATAAAGTGCTATGGAGGAAATAAATAAGGTAGCGTCATGAGAGTAACAAGGCAGCCCTGCTTAGGGGGGTCAAAGGAGGCATCTCTGGGAAGGGGCACAAAAGGCCTACGGTCACCCAGTCGGTGACTTTTCCTTCTGTGCACACAGGAAGACTACCCACCGAGACCCTTGCATCCGGGTGAGGTCATGTGGAAGATGGGCGCCAGGGATGCTTCCCACTTGCCACTGACCTAAACGATCCTCCTTATTTCTCACCAGGTGAAAGCAGATGACCCTGTTAAGGATTCTGAAAAGGTCAAGAGGCTCGAGGGGTCAGGTACTAGAATGGCTTGGTGGGGGGGGGGGGGGCGGAGCACTGGGGAGTCCCCATTCTTATTTCTGGTTCATACACACACCAACCTCACTGGGCTGTGACCCGAGGGGCAAATACATTTTGTTGTTTTAAACCACCAAGATTTGGAGTTGTGATAGACTCTTCTGAATAACAGAAGAGGAAAGGCTACACTAAGGCCTGACAATGTCAGCTGTTGGGAGATCTGGAACAAGGCCATTCAAGGCAGGGGAAGCAACATGGACAAGGGCCAGGGCAGGAAGTTTGAGGACCTGACGGAAAGCTGGGGTGGTTGGAGGCAGGGAAATGGAAAAGGAACAGGAGGTAAGGCTGGAGTGATGGGAGGGCAGGAATGCAGACACTCGTAGAAGAGGTAAGGGGTTGGGACATATTCTACTTCCTCTACTTGTATAGTTATTTGTATGCCAGGGCACCCAGGAGACACTATTCACTGATTTATTTTAAATGACCAAAACCCAGAAAGATAAAACACTTAGTGTATTAGTTTCCTATTGCTGCTGTAACAAATTACCACAAACCCAATGGTTTAAAATAACACAGATTTATTACCTTACAGTTCTGGAGGTCACAAGTTCAAAAATACATCCCACTGACCTAAATTCAAGGTGTCAGCAGGCCTGGAGTCCTGCTGGAGGCTCTAGGGAAGAATCTGTTTTCTTGTATTTTCCAGATTCTAGAAGAGCTGTCTGCATTTCAAAGCCAACAGTGTGACACCCCCAAATCTCTCTGACTCTGCCTCCCCTGCTTCCATCTTTCACTTCAAAGGGCTCTTGTAATTACACTGGGCCCGCCCAGGAAATCCAGGAGACAGTCACATCCCTAGCTCAGCTGACTAGTAGCCTTCATTCCATCTGCAGCTTTACTTCCCCGTTGCCATGTCGCATCATATTCACAGGTTCCAGGGGTGAGGACGAGGACATCTTTGGGGAGATTTTCTGACCACCACATTAGGAATGCCATTAGTTGCAAACTAAGCTCAACTAAACCATAGTTACCAACCTCATAACTCATAGACTCCTTTCATTATTTTCCTCCAAACTGAATGTTGTGAAAGATCTGATTTCCCAAACAAACTGAAGTTATTATGTAATTACTTTCAGGGAGTGATTTCCATTTAGACTTTTTTATTAGGTTCCCAAAAGGTGTAAAAGAGGTTGCAGGCCCCTAAAAAGTATTTGAAGTGATTCTGGGTTGGGAGCCATTAGACTTAAAGAAAACTGGGCTTCTCAAATCTCCATTTCCCAGGTATGGTCAAAAGATTTAGCTGAATGACTAGTGATAGGATATATCTAGGTACATCCCCCTCCTGTTGACCCCAGAATGGGGGTTTGGGGCTCCTCCCTTGAAAATTTCATCACAATCAAATGGTATTCTTAATGCTAAGGAGGCTTGGACATAGGCAATCACTTCTAAAACACAGAGGACTAATTATTATACACGCTTCACACCTCTGGAGGGAAATGCTCATTACTGTGTTAGAGGACAGGAATCAGGCAACTCCATAAAATGCAAATCACCCAAAGCCAACACTGGAGCTCGCCTCATTACATTCCCATGCCATCCCTCACAGACGCTAACAAAGCTACTGGGACAGGAGGGAGTTTGTAGCAATTCTTACAATTGGATTATACTGGATTAAGTGGTCTGCACAATATTTAAATAATGAACAAAACACTTGAAAAATCACCTTGGACACAAGAGTCCCAGGACATTTGTTCTCAGAGGGTGAATACAGCACCTCATGCAGCATCCGCTCTATTGTTTTGTTCTTTCTTTTAACACCCAGGCTCTCCTGTGATGTCCCTGAGTTTATACTCAATCTTCTTAGCAATCAGCACTCTTTTTAGTGACACATCGCAGAGGGATTTTGCCTTCCCATCACTATCCCTCCTTCTATATGTTTTGCTTTGTGGATCCTCTTTATTGTTTATTAAACAAATTACTTAATCAGAGAATTTGCCTTTCTTTTATATGATGCCAATACTTCCATTTTCAGGAGATACTAATAATTAAGATCCCAAGAAATGTTTACATTTACTACAGTTTTCAAACTTGAAACGCCATCCCAGGAAACTGACAACGCAATATGATGCTTTAAAATCTGCTTTCAGATCTACTTCTTCAGGGACTAAAGGTTTATGGGCTCACACTGTGTGCTAGTGACTAAATCAATGAATATTCGCATCCTAGCTTCTGTACCAGATCCTCAAGGGGGCCTAACTCACGATGCGACTGAAAGCAAATCACAGTACTAGAATCCTGATTCGGCATTTTGCCGACCTAGGAGTGAGCATTCTAGAAATGGGACTTGGAAATCTAATAACCCAAATAAGATTCAAGTATGTGTCTAAAAAGGTTTGGTGGGGCAGGAGTGCAGAGGAAGAGGGAGAGGAGAGAGAAAGGAAGGAAGAAAGAGGAGTGGAGGATTAGAATAAGAAGAGGAGGAAGATGGAGGGAAGTGATGTACAGGTGGATGTGCTTGCTTACCCACAAGAATAAAATCTGGGCCCGAGGAGTTACTTTCTGAGTAGTCCATGTGGCTCTCTACACAAGTAAACTTTATCAGACTTTTCAAACCAAAAAACTATTAGCAAACCAAATAGCTAACTAACTGTACAATTGCTTTGATTACTTGGGCTCTACTAATCATCCAACTATTGACTTGACTTTCTGTTTTATCATGCTTTAAAGATTTAACAAATGCAAATTTTTCTTACAAATCACTAGCTTTGTCATAAATCAGGGCAAGTGACAAAACTATCTTAAAACTGTTTGTTTTAAGATAAAAACAAACTGTATCTTTGTCATAGAAGACACAGTCCCTATTGAAATGCTAGGCGCAGAATAATTATTTTATTTTAAGTATGTTGAATATGAACAGCAAATAAAGGCATGTTCTTTCTGTGGCATTTCTATCGCTAGCACCAAAAACAAGATTGCCTGACACAGTAAGATCTCAAAAATATTTATTGGATACAGATGTTTTATATGTCTTTGAAACCTTAATATATGATGCTACTATTTGAACAAACAATATCATGGGCTATCAGCAACTTTATTTTTGTTTCCCATTGCCCCTTTAAATTTATTCTGTTAGGTTAACTCCGCCCCTGCCCTGAAAGAAATTTAGGACAAATCTGACATCTTTCTGATTACTTATAGATAGTATGAAGTTTGTCAGCAACTCAACTCACAAAAGACAAAGTACTGTAACTGGTATTTCAGTCTGGTGTAATAATACTTTTAACTAGGGTCGAAGTCACAGCTTCCCCACTTCCAGCTCAGCCTGCTTCCAGCCATTTGCCTGAGGCCTCTCCAGTCCGCTGCCCTTTTATCCTTCCTCCTCCAGCTTGCGGCCTTTCAGGTTCCTCTGGCTCAGGGAAGAGGGGAGAGGAGTAGGAAAGGTCTTCCTTGATTAGTACTGTGAGAAGATGAACTGGGGTTCTCACGGCAACTATTTAAAGTGTACTCTTCTCCTTCTGGGGAGATTTTGTGGGTTCCCCTGAAATCACTGGGGTCTCTCACTTGTGGTCTCCTTAATGCAAGCAACTGCTGGTCGCTTAGGGCTCCTTCCTGAACCACTGGAAACCTGGAGGCTCACCTTCCTGGTGTCAGCTCACTCTCCCAGTGGCTCTCCTACACAGGCTACAAGTTGAGCCCATGCTAGCTGCCCCTGAGGCCCAGCCCACATCTGCTTCATGGGGAATAGTTACTTCTCTGCCTTGACAAATTCTAGATGCTCCGTGACCCTAAGGTGACAGTGTGAGAGCAGCCTGCCCTTTAGATTTACTGGGGTGGGTCAGGCTCCAGTCCCTGGCATCCTCCAAAATGCAGAGGACACTTAAACGCTCCAAGAGCTCTGGGAAGCGCCGCACCCCCCGACACCCCCCGCCCTTGAGGAAAGAGGCAGGTCTCTCTTAGAAAGGCCTCCCTCCCTTTTTTGGAAAGTGCTAGATTTAGAAAATAGTGCATGGTTTGCTCCAAATCTCCACCTTGTTATACCCTCAATGTGGGTGAGGGGTCAAAAGTCACAAAACCAGTCTGTGTCCATGTCTTTTTCTCTCCTGCATGGCATCCTTCCCTAATTCTGAAATGGCACATTTACTATACTGGGTGCTCACTCAGCCAACACTGACTTTAAAATAGTCTGTTTTCCTAATATTCTATAAGAATATTCCATTTTATCCTAAAATGTGAACATCTAGATTTCCAAAGCAGATGAATCATGGCAATTGTTTGTTCACTTGACCACATTTTATAATTTTTCATGCTGTCTGGTTACGAGGTATCATCTCTTTCTACAATTTCAGCCTGGCTAAGCCTCCCTGAGTATGTTTTTTTATTTGCTCCCTTCAGTCATATTTGGTTTCTTGACTCTCAGCTATACCCCACATCATATAAATCTCCTGGGGATGCCCCAGGATCAAGTTTTAGTCATCTGCAAATTTGGTTTGGTTCACTAATTTATGTCCTCTACTCTCTCCCTGAATTTCTATTAAACTGTGGAGTTGAAACATTAGAGTTAGGACCATATTTTTAAGTACTAACCCCAGTGGCTTTTAGTGTGTTTGTTTTGTGTTTTATCCCTGCCCCCAGGGACCCTTGCCCGTTCAACCAGCTAGGACTACTGCTCTCACTACTCTAGAGAGAAGGGATGACACAGCAAAATGGCAGAAAACAAAGAAATTGATTCCTTTCTGTTTCAAAATCTTGGGCCCTCATATGAGCTAAAGATTTGGAAGGATGGCTATTAAGTAAGCAAAGGCACTACTGAAAGACCCATAGGCTGGAGGAAGCTGGAGCCCAGTGGAAGGTGGTGGAAAGGTAGAGGCTGGGGGTCCCAGAGAAGTGGCCCCAAACCCCACCCACCCCCAGGCAGATCCCTGAGAGCAGTGGATAAAGGAACCTTCAGGTAGAACTAGGGAATATGAGGGCATTGTACCTGCCTGTCCTGGCCGGGTTGAGGGAAGAGGCGGAGATGCCAGAGTCAGATGTCTGTGTGCTGTGACTGAGGCAGCTCCAGATGGACCCTAATGCCCGACCATGTCCTAAGAACAGGTAAATGATTCCTGTTAACCTTAAAGATAGACATAAGTGGAGACAAGCCTTATGCAGCCTGACAAGTTTCCTCTGGAAAGAACGATCTCTTGAATCAAGTATATCATGAAAATAGCTGAGAGAGAGACAAGTCTTAAGGTGTCTTGCTGTGAGGAATATGGGCCCAGGCTGCAATGACTCCAAGGAATGGGTGACTAGGGGCCAGGAAACAGAGGCCAACACCAACACATAATGGCAAGGGAAAGTCAGCCAGCTGTCCTCTGCTGAGGGGTACTGAGCCTCCCCCGAACCTGGACAGAGCCAGGAGAGGGATGGGGCAGGGATCTAAGCCCACAGGCCCCTGAGCCTGTAAGAGACCCCTGCAGTGGGTTGAATAGTGCCCCCCACACCCACCTCCAAATTCATGTCCACCTGGAATCTCAGAATGTGACCTTATTTAGAAATAGGACCTTTGCAGATGTAGTTAGTTAAGATGAGGTCATACTGGATTAGCGTGGGCTCTAAATTCCATGACTGGTGTTCTTATAATAAAAGAAAGCAGAGACACAGAGACACACAGGGAAAGATGCCTGTGAATTCAAGGGCAGAGATTGGAGTGATGTAGCTACAAGCCAAGGAATGCCATGGATTACTGGGAGCTGCAAGAAACTAGGAAAGAGGCAAGGAAGTCTTCTTCCCTAGCACCTTCGGGGTGATTCCCTCAGACTTCCAGCCTCCAGAACTGTGACGGAAGGAATTTTGTTGTTTTAAGCCACCCGGATGCAGTTGGTGACAGCAGCCCTAGGGGAATGCACATAAGCCTTAAGCTGCCTCTCCACAGGGACCAAGAGTCAAGGCAGTCAGGGCCCCAGGATGCCATCCAGATAAGGGGAAGCTGAGGGCCCCTGAGTACCCAGAACGCTCATCTGACTGGAACCCAGTCAGTTCTGAGGTCGGTCTGGAGCTCTGCTCTCAGAAGGAGATCGGTCTCAGGTTCATTTGGACCTAGTGCCCCAGTAAGGAGGGCACTCGGTTCCGGGAGAGGCTCTCAGGGGCTCCCAGCCTTCACGTGGTCTCCTGCCCAGGACTCCCCACATCCTCTCTCTGGAAGGAGAGCGGGACACACTGAACAAGGCTGCAGATCTGGACTCAGAACTGAACCCTAGCAGGCTGGGCACCCTTGGGCAGCTCGCTTGAATGTGCTGTTCTCATCTCACCTCATCTTCGGTATGTGAATGATACAATTTGCCCTACTTAATCTCAAAGGGTTGCAGTAGAATGAGAAAACTCTGAGTTTTACGGTGCAGTACAGAAAGAAGTGATTCCTGTTATCATGGCTATAGATTTTTCTCCCCCTGCCTCTTCAAATAAGGCCCCATATTTGAGTTTTCTATCTAGGACACAAATTGGTAAAAACCCCAACTTAAAAATGTCTAGTATCTTTATTGGAACCATCTGGCAACCCTAGCTAACTGGAGCAGGCCACTTTGAGGGCTGGAAGGTGAAACACCATGGTATCCACCTGTGGTACCAGAAGTTTGTGAGACCCACTTCCTCTGAGGGCACAGGAGCAAAGCCAGAGGCACCCTGAGGGAGGGCTGAGGGTCACAGCTGGACAGCTGCAAGTGTAAGACACCCGACCTATTCCAAATTGGCCACTGTCCTTTTCTAAAAGAGTTATCTACAGAATTCAGCAAAGAGTAATTTTTTAAATTTTGGTAAAGCATACGTAACAAATTCACCATTTTAACCATTTTCAAGTGTATGTTCAGTGATATTAAGTACACTGTTGTAGTGCAACCATCACCACTCTCCATCTCCAGAACTTTCTCATCATCCACACTGAAATTCTGTGCCCATTAAGCAAGAACTCCCCGTTCCCTCTCTCCGTCCAGCCCTGGGCAAACACCATTCTACTTTCTGTCTCTTTAAATTTAACTACTCTAGGTACTTATATAAGGGGAATTACACAGTGTTTGTCTTTTTATGATTGGCTTATTTCACTTGGCATGATGTCTTCAAGGTTCATCCATGTTATAGCATTGGTCAGAATTTCCTTCCTTTTTAAAGCTGAATAACATTCCATTGTATATATACACTACATTGTGCTTATCTGTTCATCCACTGAACTTGGGCTGCTTCCACCTTTTGGCTACTATGCGTAATGCTGCTATGAACATGGATGTACAAATATCTGTAAAAGTCCTTCCTTTCAATTCTCTTCGGTAGCAGTGAGTAATTTTTAAAAGCATTCTATAGAAGAAAACTAGGAACTCTAGAAAACCCTAACAATTAAATTTACCTCTTTTAAGAATCTGAAGAGGAAACCATTGTTAGGGTTTTCAGAACTGATATTATAAAAGATTTTCTTACCACAAGCTTTTTAAGAAAAAATGATAAAGAACTTTCTAGACTCTGTATTTAGTAGGGAACTATACAAATGACAATAACCAAAATAATTAGCAAATTTCACACTTGTCATTTATACGTTTAATAAAAAAAAGTACAGCTTTAATTCTCAAAATTGACAGAAAATGAAAATATACCCATTCAATTCCTTGTTCCTGTGTTTTATCAAATGCCCACAAATAAACCACATTTTAAATGGATGAAGACGAGGCACTTACTACTTAAAGAGTCCCTACCCTTATTATTTAAAGAATCCCTAAAGAAAAGCTTTTGGAAAAGATTCCTTTTGTTGTTCAAATAATCACTTGCTAATTTATTTACTTCCGAATTTCATGTTTTGTCACTTTTAGAAAAGAAGAAACTCTTCAGGTCTGAAAACTGAATCACCACTTTCTTTTTGAAAAAAAAAACTCTATCAGTTTGACTCATCTTATTATTTTGCTGGCTCAAAGTATTATGCTGCATCTTTGGCTCTTTTGGGCACACTTAAAAGTAGAAAATAGTATCACTCATCCTGAGAAAGAATGTAAAGGGGCAATATTTTCCCTAAACTGTCCATTCAGAAGGCCAATGTCAAAGGCCCAGGGAGACGCCTGACATCCTGATGAACTTCCTGACTCTTCTCCCTGTGTCCTCTCCCAGCTTCTCTTTGTTTCTCACATTTCATTAATGGCCAGTTCCTGTGTCTTCTTTCAGGGTATTTCTTGCCTCACTCTCCTCTCTTTCTGAAATGCCCTAGTTCAAGACATCGTCAACTTCTGTTTGGCGTATTGCCTCCAGTCTCTCTCGTCTCTGCTTACCACAGCCTCAGCTCCACAGGGCACACTCCTTGGCTTGACACGCAAGGCCTTCCATAATCCAAACCCAGCCTCTTTTCCTCATCTGTCTTGAGCTTTTGTCCCTCACGTGCCCTGGGATCTAATGAAACCTGCATCTAGTTCCCTCCGGTTCCTGCTTCCATATCCCTGGCCAAGCTATTTTTCTTCTTTTCTGTTTCTCCTTCATGGACCCTCAGGCTGTCATCTGTAGTCTCATGGAGTTACTGATCTATCCCTTAAAATGCTTGTCACTTTCTACCCCACGTATCAGTTACTTGTGTCTACACCTCAGTCCCCCACACCTATTACCTAATAGAATCTCAGTGAGAATACAGGAATGATCATGGGATACCAAGCAGTATCAGTAACCTTGTTTCATAATTGTATTATCCTTACATAAAGTCAGAGTTTTGAGTTATGTGCAATAACAATAAAATAATACATGAAAATGGGCTTTTCAGGTCTGATATCTCAAGACTTCTGGAAAAGGTAACAATCTTATCCTCACTTGCCATATGATCAAAATGAAGCAAAGAGCTAGCAAGAGGCAAAACCAGTGCTGCTGTACTGAGTGAACAGGAAATTCTGAAAGTGCCAGAAAAACATAAAACATGGAGCTCAACCTGCCTTTGCACCTTGGCTGTGGGCTCCAGACAACCACTAAGGAGCTCACTTGATATATGTGGATCATCACGAACACATGTGATAAATCAGACTTCCGAGGAACTGAAAGGAGTGTTTTCTTGTGACAACAGAAATCACCAGGGATCCCTAACAGTAATGTTCTTTAGGACAGAGTCCCTTCTTAATCCAGAGGTGCCATTCGTGGGGCACCCCCTGTACTTGCCTTGCTGCCCAGCGCAAATCTCACCTGCAGCCAGCATCCTGTCATAGAGGGGACTCTGCGTACAGAACCAGGCTCATGGCAAAGTATCCCAAGGAGTATTTAGCTGTTGTAAGTCACCCCGCATCCCTGCAAGACAGTTCATAAGTTCATTGAAGAGTGAACTTCCATTATGCCTCTTGGCCTGCTATATGGATTTAGAGCACTTTCTCTCTTTTGTCCCCCAGTTTTTCAATGGAATACACATAAGCCATTAGAGAAGCAACTTTTCAAAGTATACTATGGAAAGGAAGTCAGCCCTCTAGCCTGCTAAAATACCTGCAGGCAGGAGCTAGCAGAGTCTGTTAGGCAAATGCTCACTGGGAGGTCCCTTTCATCCCCTCTGGAGTGCCCGACAGCTCTCGTTTGTTGTTTTATTCCACAGCAGTTGGCATAATACATTTTATTTGCCCAACATCATTGGGAATCCTTACAGATGGAGCATTTTAGCATAAGGTAATAAAACACATTTGATATAACTAGATTCTTAAAAAGACTCACTTTGAGCAGACCCTTCCCCTTCTGGAGAACTCCTGGCCATGGGCTTCTCAGCACATGTTTGCTCGGCATGGCCTGTTTCCAGCATGTGGTGCCCATGGACAGCTCAGCCAAGATCATATCAACTTGCCCTCCTCTGGGACCTAAGGCCCAATGTCTCAGAAATCAGCGAGGCCTCCCACAAGACCCTGCGGGCTCGAGGCCCTTTGCTAGTTTGTCTAATCCTCTCTAGGCAAAGGCCCAATGCCACCCGGGCCAGATCTGCCTCAGCCAGTCATCTCCTTCTCAGGTGCTCACTGCTGCTGCTCTTACTGACAAATACCTTGGAAAGAGCTCGGTAAGTGGGCTCACCAGCAGTGATTCATCCATGTTACCAGTGGAAAACATTGGTAGGAAAAGCCTCCATAACCGTGAATGGATGGCCCTGTGATTTTATCTATCTTTCTTGACTCCTGAGATTTACACTTACGGAATTTCTGATAAAGAAAAGGAAGTGGCATGGTATAGATGCAGTATCATATTTAGACCCCCACATGAGCATTTCGGGAAAGATGCTGGAGTCCAGCTCAGTGATGCAAGTTGCTCAACCTGTATCTTCCTCTGCCAAACAAGAATGGGATGACCCCCTCAGCCTGTACACAGACACATTCGAGGGCAGCTGGATGGCACACAGGGCCACCAGTAATGGGCACTGTCATACCCTGCATTAAGTAGTAAACTTTGATGGGTTCAAAGTAGTTTCTCTCCAGAATGTCTAAGTAGACAGATAACAGGAGGAAAAGGGAAATAGCCAGGAGGAGGGGACTTTATAAGAGTGGCCTTTTATCTGATGAAAAAGGGTTTGTGCCCTTTTATCACACTTCTAATTATATTCAGGGCCTTCCTCATCCAAGGCTTTTTTTGTGTGTGTGTGTGTTGAAAACACCAGAAAAGTAAAATATAAACCTGGCCCCTCAATGTGCTTATATGTGGGTGTGTGTCTATGTTTATGTCTGTGTGTGTATGTCTCCATGTGTCTGTGTTCACAGCTAAATCTAAATGCAGCTTGCTATTCTAAGGAGCAGAGTCCACAGGGGAGGCCATGGTGATTGGGAAGGATCTGGACTGGCCTCACAGCCAAGTCTGCATTTGTTCTGGACCTTGACAGGAATGGAACTTCAGCAACCAAAAATAGAGAAGGGATTTTTGAAGAAAGAAAAAAATACTGGAGAGAAGGCTATGCCATGTACAACAATGTGCAGATGTGTGTGGGTAGCATGAACTGGTAACCTGGGAGGTCTCTACCTGGGTCAGAGATACCAAAGGCAGGCCGGAGGGATTCACTATGTTTTCAGCAGTCTCTCAATCTGTATTTATAGTGCTTCGGAATCAAAATGAGCCACATTAGGCAAGCTCTCTCCGCTGCTTCTCTCTGGTTCTGCACTTCCCATTCAGTCTGGAACAAAAATGGCACCTTCTTGTGCTTACAAGACAGACTGTAAGTGGTTATGCTTGGAATTTAGAGTACTGAGGAAGTGTTTCTGTGTATACAGAAAGGCTGGCAAAATAAGAAAGGAATTTCACCTCCCCAGACACCCTTGCTTTTCCCAGGTCACATAACTGTAACAATACTATGAATCTCTCAAACTGCTACAAGGTATGAGACTAAAGTGGTTCTACCAAAGTATTTCTCCAAGTACATTATGAACACTTTCAGAATATGCATCATTCACTTATTCAACAAATATTTACTGAGCACCTGTTATGTGCCAGGCACCATTCTAGGCACTGGGGATATGACAAAAAACCACAATAAATAATGCCCCCACCCCAAGGGAGCATACAGTCTAATGGGCAGAGACTAACAATAAATGAAACAAGTAAAATAGTAAGCCAGATGATGAGATGTATTATGAAGAAAAAGGGCGGGGAAAGGACATATCACACTAATGACATTTGAGTCAATACTTGAAAGAGAGGGGTGGGGATTTATACAGATACCTAGGAGAAGAGCATTTGTGGCAGAAGGAGCAGCAAGTGCAAAGGCCCTGGGACATACCTGACATGGTTGAGGAATCACAAGGAGGCCAGTATGCCTGGAGCTGAGTGAGGGGAGGGGAGAGGAGTAAGATGTAAAGATAGAGAAGTAGCAGTGATCAGGAATCTGGAGCAGGATGACAATTAGTAGAGTACAGACTGTGGAAATAAGAAGAAAATGTTTCATGTGGGAAGGAAGTGAATGAACAATTTCAGCAAATACCTCTGAGAGGTCAAGCAAGGTGAGGACTGAGAATGGGCTCTTGGGGTTAGTGCTGTGGCAGTTGTTGGTGGAACTTAACTAGAAGGTGGAAGGTGGAAGGATGGGGCAAAAGCCCGACCTCAGGGAATTCCAGGAAGAGTGGGAGGAAAAAAACGGACAACAAAGTGTTTTGTTGAAAAGGGAGCAGAGAAATGGAGTCATCAGCAGAGGAGGAAATGTTATCAGGAAAGGTTGTTTTTATAAAAGTAACTCATAAAACTGAATAACAAAGGCAAATCATTTGATTTTAAAATGAGTAAAAGATCTGAATAGACATTTTCCAAAGAAGACATGCAAATGGCCAACAGGTACATAAAAAGGTGCTCCACATCACCTTTTGCAAATCAAAACTACAGTGAGATAGCACCTCACACCTGTTTCAATGGCTATTATCAACTGATAAGAGAACAAGTGCTGGTGAGGATGTGGAGAAAAGGGAACCCTTGTGCACTGGTGGTGGAACTGCAAACTGGTACAGTCACTATGGAAAACAGTATGGAGGTTCCTCAAAAAAATTAAAAATAGAACTACCACATGATCCAGCAGTTCCACTTCTGAGACTAATATATAAATATAAATATAAATATATAACAGAATATTACTCAACTATTAAAAGGGAATTCCTGCCATTCTCAACAACATGGATGAATCTTGAAGGCATTATGCTCAGTGAAATAAGTCAGACAGAGAAATAAAAATGCTGCAAGATCTCATTTCTATGTGGAATATAAAAAAGCCAAACTTATAGAAACATGCATAGGATGGTGGCTATAGTTATAATACTGTATCGTATACTTGAAATTGCTGAGAGTAGATCTTCAGTGCTCCTACCACTCACACACAGAAGGTAACTATGTGAGATGATGAACATGTTAACTAATTGAATTGCGGTAACGATTTCACAATGTGTATGTATATCCAATCATCATGCTGCATACCTTAAACCCACACAATGTTGTCAATTAAATCTCAATAAAGCTGGGGAGAAAGAGAGGAAGGAAGAGAGGGAGGAAGATGTTCCTTTTGTTTGATGGATTGGTTTTGTTTTGCACTGTTTTTTGAGTGAGAGAAATAATAGCCTGTTAGTAGGCTGTTAAGAATGGGTCCAAAGGAAGGAGATATTGATGATGCTGGAGAGAGAAGGGAGAATTGTTAGAACAAGCAGGGAACCTAGTGGGCAAGTGAATGGAGTTAGCTTAGATAGCCGTAGGGACAGTTCATAATCTCAAAGAAGAAAAGACAAAACATCTGGGCACTGAGGTGGGGATGCAAAGTGCCAGCAGCTCATGGAGATGGGCTTCCAGCAGTTCCATCGTCTTCTCAGTGCAACAGCAAGGGGGTACGTGGTAGGAGAGGAAGACGGGGGCAGCCATGCAGGGGCTGCGGAGCTGACTGGGAGCGAGGAGGAGGCGTGACATGATCTGACTTACCTTTCAGAAGTTCCCACTGACTTCCGGGTTCAGAAAAAAGTAGAGAGGCAAAGATAGAAACACAGCAGCCAATTAGGACGTTATTGCAATAATTGGGATGGAGATGAGATGTTTGTGGGTTTTGTTTTGTTTTCAGAGTGGTAGCAAAGTACCAATGGAAGCAGAGAAATGAGCAGATTCTGAATATAATTTGAATATAGTAGGAATGGAAGAGTCCGTGAAGTACAGGGTATTTTACTGTCCCCTCCCCAAACAAATACAATAAAACCAAAAGATATCATTACAGCATTGAAACCAAAAATCAATAACATTTCAGCTGCTTTTACTGACAACAACCAGTTTTTAACTAGCAAAGACTATTCCAGAACTGTGGCAGTATCAATAAGTGATGCTACTGACCCATAAAAATCTGTTGGCGTTGTAAAGCATTAGAGCGATTGAAGCTGTAGTTAAAAGCAAGGCATCTGTGCCTTTTCCAATAAGCCAATTGTCAGGAATGAATCAATAAATTACAAAATTAGTGTGGAAAATACTTCAAGCTTTTGAAGATCAAAGAACGGATAGTAAAATATTAACTTGATGTCCTTTTAACTTTCTTTTCTCAATATTTATTAGTGTTTGACCTCCCTTAAAATTCGAGTTCCATTATAAGCTATTTTGATAAATGGATTGAAAGGTTGTTCAAAGCACTTCGTTGTCGCTAAGTATTTCTTATTCTCCAGTGAAACACTATTAGTTCACATTTTTACAGTAACTGCCTTCAGCATTTCAAAAACACGTAGCTCTATTTAACACAGAGATGTAAGAGGACTGCCCTTCCTTTCCCTCCTCTGCCACCCAGAACCAGTTACAGAGATTCTCACAGAGAAAGTAGGGATGTGCACCTTCATACAGGATGGTAAAAGTGTCATTATAAAAAAATGCCCAGGCCTGGTCATTCATGAGGCCCACTTTAAAATTTAATCTAATACTTAGGGGTTGGGATGCCCAAAATAAAGGAGGAGTCCAGTCCTTCTCCTCTACTTTATAACAGGGAATAATACACACAAAACTTGCCAGAAAGTAAAGTGCAGAAAACCCTTTCTCCTTTCCTTAGCTCAGGCTTGAAGCACTAGCTGCTAATGTTTTGTCACCCAGATGTTCTGTGGCATCTTAGAGCATATAAGACAGAGATTCCTATAAGAATCATGGTGGTTTTCAACCAAGCAACTAGACTTTTGGAATTTAATGCTAAAGGAACAATTAAAAATACATAAAGATTTAGCTGTAAGAATGCTCATTACAGCATGGCTTATTAGAAAGAAAAATTGAAATCAACTTAAATGTCCAACAATAAGTGACTGATTAAAACACTCAGTTCCATCCAGGCAAATGAACCATGCATAGCAATTAAAAATTATGTCAAGTACTTAAAGATGTGGAAATACATTCACAGTGGATTCTTAAATAAAATGAACATGAATGGCCTCACCACATATTTGGAAAAAAAAAGATATGTATTTACATGTATATGTATATGTACATAGAAGGAAATTAGAAGCATAAACATCAAAAGATTTATGTGGTTATTTCTAAATGTAAGATTTTCTGGGAGATTATCCTTCTTGCATGTTGGCACTCTGTCCCGACTTTTCCATGAGCATCCTTTCATTGCTTGTGTAATTGGAAAATTAGAGTAAAAGTCACTAAGCAGTAGTCGTGGTGGCACTTAAGTCTCACAAGAAGCCTGCCTGGCCAAATGCACCCCTATGGCTCCTGACCTTTCTTGCTTTCTAGACATGTGGCTCTTAGTGTTTAAGCGCTAATGTGGCCCAGAAATGGCCTTCCATGGATCTGTGACAATTTGCTCACAGTCAGCAATCAAATGCAAGGAAATGGGAACAGCAGCAGACTCGAACACCCACAGAATCACAAAGAACAAGGCCTTAACTATAAGCTTCAAGTGGGATGTGTCATAATGTCGGTTCCCTTTGCATCAAAGCAACAGGGACAGTCCAGCAACAAAATGCAGCCAGAGCATCGATGGGGGTTAGAGTGTGGGGACACAGAAGAGAGACCAGCCAAGCCCGAGAAAGAGAACATTAACCCCGAACAGATTTGCTTGAATGGGCCTTGAACTATAAAACAGCACAGCATAGTTAGGGAAATTCCAGGTAATCTCAGGAACAAGATCCAGGATAAGGACCCAAGCAATTACCAAAAATTGCTTTAAATTAAGAATGAAGTCCCCAAAGAACTAAATTCTAATACCTTGAACTTCAAACAAACTGCTTTAAAAACAACAGTGAAAACATCAGACGCAAGGTAGATTAAGTGCCTGCTCCATCTGGAAGGGCTTGCTTACCACAAATGTAATTAAATGTTCCAAAACGAGATAACAGGTTTGTTTGGATTTACTGATAGGCTTATCCTGATAAATGAGAATGACAAATCTAAGGGGAGAAAGCTTCAGCTCTCTCTCTGGGTCACACTCAAAACCAAAACTCCGGGTAAATGCATAAATGGGTAGCTATGCTTTGCAAAGCAAAACAGAGTCGTTATCTATAGGTAAAGCTAACCCGGGTATTGCCTTTTGCCTTTTGTGCCATCTATTTGAATATAGAAAGCATTAGGGCGTTTTGTCTTTGGAAATAGTCAGGTCCCCCACCTCCCCCACCCCGCCAAAATGTTTATTCCAAGTAAGTATTTTCTGTCATTACCCTGTGCTCAGTTACAGAATTTGCTTGTATCCGATTTTGGCCTCTTTTTCAGTTCTGAGCAGAGGGCAAGAGCATGTGGGCCTTGCTCCCCCGTTGGCTCACTCAGGCCTACCCACAGTCATGCTGGCCTTTGTGAGGCTGCCAGCACCCCCTCTTGGAGACATCTGTTGCCTTGCTTAAACCAAGAAGCCTCCTAAGCACGTGGCTGGGCCATGCGGAATCAGAGTGTGCCACCTCCAACAAGAGGCGTCTGTCCACCTCGCCTCTCCCCTGTCATTTCCTCCTCTAGCTTAGCCTCAACAAGTGGCCAAGCCTCACACAAGCTGTCAGGGACAGATGCTATGTGAAAAGAGGAAATTGGACTCAAAGATGCTACAGCTTTTTTAATTAAGTCCGACCAAAAAGCCAAATAGTGAGACATGAAATGAATACTTACTTGCAAAGAAGCCCCACATTTCAAAAACAATTGCACTGGTTTGGGTTAGTAGGCAACTTAATTAGCTTTCTCAACTGTCGTATTGTTCCTCATTCAATGCCTTGGATATTTTCACTTCTGCAGTGGAAAATGCGTTTTGCATTGGTACATAGGTATCTTGAGTTTTCTTTTGTTATTTCCCTCCTCCACCGTCCCTGAGCTAGTTGAGTTGGCAGGATCAAGTGTATCCACACACAGCCAGATGCTCACTTCCATCTATTCATCACTCACCTCCTCGCTCCCTTGCTCCCTCGCTCCACAAGCATCCACTGGGTGCCCCACTACACGACAGGCCTGACTTCACAGTTTAAGAAAAAGGAAGAATAACCTAGCTCTGGCTTCCTCTTCCCAGCTCCCTGAGCTAATTCTAATCATTCGCTTTGTCTCCGTTGCTTTGTCTCCATTTTTTCTAGTTTACTATTTGTTTCCTATTCTGGTTACTTATTGTTCCTCTCTGCATGCTGCCTGCTAATTAAAGCTGACTAGAGGCCCAGGGCCTCTGCTGCAATCCTCAGCTTAAATGGCCAAGATCCTTGTGATTACTAAGGACTGTGAGGACTCAGGGAGAAGACTGCATAGATTTTTAGAGAGAAGAAAACAGGAAAAGAAAAAAAAGGTAAGACCGAACAAAACCCTTCAGATGCAGAAGGAAAATAGGAGTAGTGGCCTTACAACAGACAGTACAGATCCCAGAGAATCACAAAATATACATGGGTCTTATTAAGATTTATGATTTTTCTAATTTTCTTAACATCATTTCAACCACAGAGAAAATCACATATATGATCTGAGGTGCTTAAGAAAGTTTTCATGCATTTCAAAACCAAAGGAGGAAACCAAGGAGAACGACTTGTCTAAGACCACGGAGTGAGGGAGTTGCTGGGGCCCAGGGAGATAGATCCCCAGGTTTTCTGATTTGCTCCCCATTCTCAGCCATAGCCCCAGCCACCTACTCCCTCCCCCATTCAGTGTTTCCTATTATATCAACATTTTGAAATATTGCGTGAATTGGTCATAAAGGAGATAAAGCTATATGCTTGCTATGGAAATCTAGTTACAATTTTCCGAGTATTCTTAGAAAACCAGGGCATGCATTATTTATTTTATTTTATTTTTTTAAGAAAAGGACACTAGGTTTTAATAAGGGGCATGCATTATTTTTTAAAGAAATTCTGAAAAGTAAATAGACAAATGAAACTAAGAAGGTGAGAAGGAGAAAGAAGTAGCTGTTTCAAGATCATATTCACTATTAGATAACAGTCAGGAAAGGAATATATGACTTTGGGATATTTTTATCTGAGTCTCAGTAAGGGAAGCAAAACCTAAAACTGAAGACAAATTTGATTTCACTGAATCTACTAGTTAGGACTCTGGGTCAAATGACAAAAAACATAACCCAAGTTGGCTAATGCAAAAGAAAATACATTGTTCTAAGAACTGAAAAATCAGAAGGTGGGTCTCATTTAAGGCATGGCTTGACACAGAGCTGAAACGGCGACAAACACATGTATGGCTCATACCCAGTGCTGGGGACTTCTCAGCATTTCTCATCACCCACCTAATCCTCACAACAGCTCTTTGAGTAAATATTACAACAATTCCCATTTTACAAATGAGGAAATTGAAGCACAGAGACTAACTGGCTCTGAGTGTGACCCCACTAGTAAATGACAGAGCAATTTAAGCCCAAACCATTTGATCCCAGAGTCTGGATTTTAATCGTCGCCTCCACACATCACCAGAATTCAGTTTTGCTCTTTCATCTCCATCTCGTCTGCGGTTTCATTCTCTTTGACATTCTCCCCTCCTGGAAGCGAGATGGCTGAAACAGCCTGAGCCTCAGAACCTGATAATTCCAAATCCAGCAAAAAAGATCAAGGGTTTCTTTTGCAGAGGTACCAGCAAAAAGTCTCTCTGCCTCTTATTGGCTTGAGCTAAACATGGTCAATGCTAACGCTCTGATCGGCCAAACCTGGGTCACATATCCCCATGGAGCAGAATGTAGAGGCAACTCTGCCAGAAACATGTGGGCCAAAGGGTAGAGGAGGTGAGTAAATCTCCCCACCCACAACCCCCAGAGGAACTGGAATAGTTATCAGAGATGGTAGAATGAATACTGGGTCGTAAAAACAACAGGTGAACAATCCATTGTAAAATTGCACCACAGTAATTAAAATATTTCTTCAGTGATCCAGTAAAATCTCTTGGTCTTCAAGTATTATATGTATCCCATAAGACTTGTGGCAACTTTCATTTTTATAAAGGAGAAAGGTCTATGAAAATTGAACCAAGGTAAGACAATCATGACTAATTTATAATCATGGACTCCCTCTGGCAAGCCCATTCACATCAGCTTTATGGTTCCTCAGTGAATAGTGCAATCAGAGAATTTTCACATAAGGGTGGGCACTGGAGCTCATCCACCCCAAGATCCCACATGGAGCAGTGCTGCCAAAGACCAGGCCTTCCACTTTGCAAGGCAGGTCTAGTTCTCACCTTGCCCTGCTCTCTTGTGAAGTACTGCTGGGGGAGAAAGAGCAAAAGGACAGGCGGAAGAAAGGGTGATGCTGCAAGACACCTGCATTTACCTCCACCCCAGGGAACCGCAGACCCACTGCAGCCCTGCGCCCTCATCTTCCTCACCACCCCACACCCACACACAGACCGTGCGTTTAACTGCACACCTCCAACTGTCCTGATTCTCACAGCAGAGGCCCTCTGCTGCTTCTTATAAAACGCTCAGGATCAGCCCCTCCTCTGAAGCCCTCCATCTTTTAGGCATGTCAAGGTTCACTATCATCCTCTAAACAGGCTTTACCTTCTCCCTTGGGAATCTGGGTGGAAACTAAAAAGATGATGGAGAATGGAGTTGTAGGAGGAAATGTTTATCTGACGGGGACCAAACTACAAATGGGTGGGTGTGATGCACAACCCGCAAAAGACACTACAAAGTGATTGTGAGCATTCCCTAGGAGCTCTCACCTCCTGGCTGGGAGGCCAGGGAATGAGCTCAACAGTCTGTACCTGGACTCCAGGGAACCTTCTGTTACATTTCTGGGGGTACCTTTATGAGGTGGATAACTGCCAGTACATGACATAATTAGTTGGATTTATGACTGTTTGAAGGACCCAAACACTGGAAGTAAGCCATCAATATGGTGCCAGAGGGCTCTGACCTCAACCCTGTCCAGTTCCAAAATTCTGTCAATAACCCCAATGAGGATATTTATGGTATACTGATCAAATTGAGAGTGGAGGTGATACTGAGTTGAGAAGAGCAATATTGTTGGATGACATCATTAGGATCAAGCAAGGTATGCACCAGATCCCAGACGAGACAGCACAGTGATGAAAGTTAAGCCTGCATTCAGGGCAAAGTAAACACACATGAGTCCATGATTGTGGAGACACACCTTCTCAGCCATACGTGTGAAAAAGGAGTTTGGGTTGATTCTACTTACGGTATGAGTCAATACTGCACTATGGCTGCCAAAAAGCTAATGTGGCCTAAGGCTTCCCTGACAAGAACAGAACATTTAGACAGTGGCTTGCATGAGGCGCTGTATTGGACATGACGCAGACCACACCGAGAGTCTGTGCTTAGTTTTTGCCCTTACTCTAACAGAAGCACAAGCAACCAGAAGGTCAGCAGGAGAGGAGTGACCATATGGTGACGGGACTGGAAACTCCTTTGAGGGCACAGAGATGTTTTGCCTGGAAACTAGAAGGCTTATGTGAAACATGAGAATCATCTTTAATGGTATAATAAGCTGTCCTATGAAAGAAGAGTTCCATTTGTTCTATGTATCACCTACGGCTAGACCTCAACCAACAGGGAATTATAGGGGAACAGATTTTAATGTAACAGAAGACTTTCCAAAGGAATGGTCCCCAAAATGAAAGACAAGTTTAGGAGGCAGTCAAAGCAAGGTCAGGAGATGGCAAGGATGTTGTAGAGGGAAATACAAAGATCAAATGAATTGCGGAGGCAGACCAGTGGTTTTCAAACTGTGTTCCTCAGAGGTGCCTCAAGGAGGTAGTACAAGGAACAGAAGCCCCTGAGGAAATGGAGTTCCATTATTACACAAGCTTCCTGCCTCTCCACCCATTTTAGGCAGAGCAGCCCCCCTGATCTGTTGATACGAGGCTTCTGCTGTGAAGGAAAGTTTTATTAAGTCACTGGACTAGATGATCTCTAAGGTTCCTGTTCAGCCTTGAAGTTCCAGGCATTATGAGATGACTTCCCTAAGGGGCAGACT
Organism: Smutsia gigantea; assembly: GCA_032199065.1. NCBI lineage: Eukaryota > Metazoa > Chordata > Mammalia > Pholidota > Manidae > Smutsia > Smutsia gigantea. The sequence continues at coordinate 19,071 of JAVSCE010011353.1, read as the reverse complement.
GAAGTAGTGGGGGCATATGTAAGCTCTACAGCCAGAATCATAAGGTTCAATCATTTATATCAGATTTCTATTGCTGTGTAATAAATTAACACCAACTTAGTGGCTTAAAGCAACACACACTTACTAGATCACAGTTTCTGTAGGGCAGATGTCCAGGTAGGGCTTAACTGGGTCATTTGCTCAGGGTCTCACAAGGCTGAAATCAAGGTATCAGCTGGATTGTGCTCCTTTCTTCAGCTCAGGGTCCTCCTCCAAACTGGCAGGATTCATTTCCCTGAGGCTGATGACTGAGCTCCTCATTTCCATACTAGCTATTGGCCAGGGACTACTCTTAGCAACCTAATGCCACTCTCTGATTCTTGTCATGTGACCCCCTCCACAGGCCTTCAAAACATGGCTGTTGGCTTCTTCAAGGTCAGCAGAAGAATCTGTTGCTTTGATTCTCTCTCTAGGAAGGCCTGGACTCTCTTATAGAGGTCTTTCCTGATTAGGTCAGGCCCACACAGGCAAATTTCCCTTTTGATATACTGTGGATAAAATGAGAGTTCCTGTGGCCAGGATTCTCACCTGGCCCTGGTTGATTAGCTCACTGCACACCTGTGGGCAATACATGGCTGTTAACTCTATATAAAGAGCTCCACCCGGTGCTCTGGGCGCGACAGGGTGGCAGGGCTGCAAGGCTGCAGGAGAGCAGAGCAGAGGCTGGGGTGGTGGCAGGGCCGAGCACAGAGGCCGGCTGTGCGGGACAACTGTGCAGAGAGGCCCAAAGGACAGCTGTGCAGACAGAGGGGCCCAGAGGCAGAGACCAGCTTGCTGCATACAGACTCGCTCTGAGTGAACAGGATTCTAGTGACTGACCTGCCACCTGGAAATAAAGTTGGGTATAATCCTTTCACACCAAGAACAGTTTTGCTGTCAATTTCTTTGGTCACATGGAATCCATAGTGAACTTGCCTGGGGCTGAAACCCATTGGCAAGACATATACTCAATATCAACAGATGAAGGACCTTACTTATATCTTCAAAACCCCCTCCTCCTTGCCATATAACATAATCTAATCAATAAAGTGAAATTCCCTCATCTTTGCGAGTCCTGTCCATGCTGAAGGGGAGGAAATTCTCTAGAGTGTATACACTAAGGGAGGGCAGGATTATTGGGGACATTGTAGAATTCTGCCAATCACATATAGCTTTTCTTCTCATAGATTCTGACCTCAGGCAAGCCGCTCGGCCTCTCTGTAACTCAGTTACTTCCTCCATAAGGCAGGGATGATGATTCCTCAAGGGGTTGCTAGGAGGGTTAAATGAGTTAATATCCGGAGCACTTAGAACATAACCTGGCACCAGGTAAGTGCACCATGAGAGTTATAGGTATTGTTGTGCAGGAATACATGGTAGGTATCCTTGGGAATGGCTGAATCCAGTGGCGATCAGACAGCCTATGGTCCATGTGCTTTCAGGCAGGAGCTGCTAAAGTGGGTCAGATATGCAGCTTCATGGAGAGGCAGCTTCTGTTTTCTGTCCTCCTGGCCAGCTGTCCTTTCTGCTGCCACTTCACTACTTGGCTTTAATCTCCTCTGCCACTGCAGGTGTCCACCACCTGCTATTATCCTTCCTTTCCTGGGTATTTTTTTTTCTTCAGTCTTTTTCTTCTCTGTTGCTTCTCCCATTATTCTCACTCTTTACACTGGCAAGATTTGCTATTATTAGCGCAGCAAATAAGACTGTGTCTTTCCTTCAGATCAGCTAACACTCTTGTCATGTGATTTTCATAACATTGGTTCCTTTTGTTAGTATTTACTACTTATAAGACCTTAAAAATATTTTTTTGTTTGATATTGTTTCAGATTCCTGAAGTGATTAAATTTTGACTTATTTTCCCTTACCAAACAGATAAATCAGATAGTAATGTTTCACCTTTCAAAACAATTGAGCATCAGAATTTCCTTTTAATAGAAAAATCCCCTCATACAGTTAAAACATTATTCGTTTTATAACAATTCATTTTCAAAAACAGTTTTCAGGAACCCTTCTATTTCACACAGTGAATCACTCCTCGTTTGCAATCTCATTTGCCAATGAAAACTCTAATGAGAGGCTAACAAAAGGAAAAGGCAAAGCAATTTCAAAGTCAATGTGAACATCCACCAGGCTGTGGCTGTCAGCAGTATGTCAGACACAATACGTTGCAGTCCTATGCCCCACACATAGTAGGTACTCAGTAGAAATTCCTTGTGTTGAATGGAGGAGTTGTCTCAGTAACAATCTGTTGAACTGAACTGAGGAGCTGTCTCAATAAGTGACAGCCATGATCTACTCGATCTACATGTTCTTATTTCTACCTAGCACCTAGCTCCAATGTGAAATAGAGTTTTCAAGACAAACAGAAGAACCAGTAGTAATGAGCACAGTCCTGCACAGATGGCTCGTATCAACAGATGAGCTGACATGCATTATCCGTTACATCTTCAGTGCTCGCCGAAAACCAGGTGAGTTCATAGCTCACATCTTGACCTGTTCCATCACGCCACTGAGAGGCACACAACTGTCTCTCCACCGCTGCTTATGGAGGACCTGGGAGGGAGTCTGGAGCGTCCCTACCACCCCAGACACCTCCAGAGGCCAGGCAGCAGCTGTCAGCTGATGTCCAGGAAGCAGAGCTGGCCCCAAGGCCACCTGCTCTTAAGGGGAGATTGGGACACGGAAGCATACCCACATCAAAACATCGCACTGTTAACATCCCTTAGAGCCTCTGACTGGACAGAGCTCTGAGAGGTCACCTCGTATGCGTAACTGTCACTGTTTTCATGAAAACATCTGTTTCCAAATTTATTGCCCAACATCTGTCTTCTCTGCTAAGCTGTAAGCAACAGAGCTTAGGAACCACGTCTACACCCAATGCCTGGTAGAGTCTCTTATAACTCAACAGAATATTTGTTTAATTAATTAATGAAGGAACAAATGAATGAAGTCTCATATCCTGAATGGTAGGAGTAATGGCAAGATGCCCAGGGTATTCAAAACACACTATAGCTCTTCTGGTAGTACATCTCATTTCAGCCCCAGGTATGAACAGTTCCTTGCACTCTTACTCAACGCTGCCCCATCCCTACCTGATCTGCCCAGAGCCTGTCTGCTCCACTGGCTCTTCCTCTTCGTAGTTCCTTAAATGCTGCCGCTTCCTGGGTTCCTGATTTAAACCTGTTCTTTTTCCCTTCCCTTCTTTTCTCTCTCTCATGCTCCTTAGTTAACTCACTCCCATGGATTTAATTACCACCTATGTACCATTTTTACCTCCAATCCTCTCTCTTGAGTTCCAGCCCGTATCACCCAGAGACTAGTGGGAAACTCCAATTCTGATGGTCCGTAGACTCCTCAAACCTAAAAGGCCCCGAACCCGCCCATTCACTCCCTCGCCCCTCTAACGCACCACTCCTTCTATAGTTTTAATCAGAGACCTCCTCCTCACTCACTCATTATCCAATCAGTTCTGTCTCTTAAGAGTAATCATACCTTCCTGTTCCTTTCCATCCTGGCTTCCACGGTCTTAGTTGAGGACCTCTTTATTTTCATAACAGCTTCCTAATAAGGCCCCTGCTTCCTTATCCCTCACTCCAATTCAGGATCCCCACTGCAACCAGAACATCTTTCTAAAACAGAAAACTGAGCTGTATTACTCCTCTATTTGAAAACCTTCTGTTAAAATACTAACAGTCTTCTCTCCTGTCAAATAAAATAACCCCAGAGAAAAGTTCTTCAAATCTAGACATGCAAGGTCACACAATGAAAGGGTCAGCTCACATTCAACCCCCCAGAGAAAAGCCCTGCAAAGTCCCCATGCATACGGCATCACAGCGCCTCACTCAGAAACATTACTGCAGCCCAGGGTCACCAATGAAATGCGAAGAGACCTTGCAATGTGGGAGACCAAGAAAAACTCACAAAGGACACAGAAATAATGTATGAAACAAGAGGAACTTCAGAAATGGTTTTATTAATTCATTCAACACACATTCTGGGGACTCTTACTGCAGTTTCACATTGTGCTGGGCTTTTATATTGTTAGCTAAATTAGATGGAATTAAATTGTAAGGAAAAACTGAAAGAGAACATGCACACACACACACACACACTGCCAGTAAAGCTGGAACTTCCAGACACGTCCCTTTGCCACTTTGCAGACTCAACTCCCAGCACTCTCCCTGTGAACCACACACTTCAGTCCCACAACCATTCCTGCCTTTGACATGCTGGTGGTCCTTTTCCCCAAGAATGCCTTTCCTCTTGTTTTCCAGGTGGGGAACTACTTGTAGCCAACACACCTCTCACCCCTTGGGAGAAGCTCTGCCTGAACCCTCAGACCTCCACGCCAATCTCTCACACCCTCAGAGCTGCATACAGAGACTACAGCTCCTCTGCTATGGTTCTGTGTGTATTTGTTTATATGATGGTTTCTCTCTAGTGAGGATGGGAGCCTTAGCTGGTATCCCTGACATGTGGAACAAATTAGAGTCTCAGTAAATGTTTGTTCAGCAAATGCATTCCAATGTGTGAACAACTAGTTTATAGGCACTTTGTGTCCATGAACTGTTAATAGCTTAGGTGCCACCTATATTAATTGTTTTCTGGCAGTCTGGCATTTTTGTAGTGTTTCTATGCCCCATTACGAAGGACAGTTGACATATAAAGGAAAATAAGGAAAACATGCTTTGGTTTTTATATTTTTAGGGGGTTGGAGCATAACTGTGAGCAGTTCAGCTTTATTTTCCTGCTGCCCTTTTGAGGACTTTGTAAATAATCACAACCCACAATTTCAGGAATACTACATTAATATTCCATAAAAGAAAATTAATTGATATACTGAATTCCTCAGGCGAAAATGATGCTATTACTCATGGCTTCAAGCACAAGGCAGACATGGAAGGTCAATTGGAAAGAGAAGGAAGGGGGTCTCTGGGAGAAGAGGCGTGGAGCCCAGGTCTTCCTGGGGACTGGCTCAGGAGGGAAACAAGTGGTGGTGAGGGGGTGGTATACAGCCAGCAAGGGGAGGCGTGCCCATGCAGGGCAGTCCTATCGGACAGGTGGCAGCCTCCCAGGTCTGGCTAATCTTCCTAATTACAAAGGACTTGGCTGTCAGCCAAGACCAAAGGGGGCAATTTTAACTCCTCACAGCAAAGGGCTAGCAAGCCAGATGATGGTTCATGGCAGGATTTCAGACCTGGAGGGAAGTGGGATTCTCAACACAATAGAAGCTCAGTCACAGAGAGAAGGCCAACGCCACCAAGCCTGCAGGAAGGCGGTGGAGTGGTGGGGGGACCTCTCCTGAGACACCAGAATACCAAATCCATAGAAGCAAGATAAATTCTAATCTCACAGTGATGGACGGGTAGAATGTACTAATGAACTGACTGATTTGAGCAGTCATTGGCAAACCAGCCACCTGCTTTTGTAAATAAAGTTTTATTGAAACACAGTCTTGCTTATTTGTTTACCTTGGCTGCTCTTGCTTTAGGAAGGCAGAGTTGAGTAACTGTGACAGAGACCCATATGGACCTACCTGCAAGACCTAAAATGTGTATTATCTGGCCCTTTACAGAAAACCTCTGCCAACCTCTGGTCCAGAAAATGTCCGGGCTGCACCTCAGACCAACTGAAATCAGAATCTGTGGTGCAAGATCCAGGCATGTGTACTCATGAAAGCATCCCAAGTGACTGCAATGTGTAGCCGAGTGTGCCAACCACTGGTGAGCCTGATGTGGCAACTTGGAGAAGCAGCTGAGAACCGGTCACAGAGTAAGATTCCACTGCAGCTGAATAAGTCATAGAATAAGATTCTGTTTCAGCTGAATAGGTCACAGGAAGGGTGGTTAAGTGCTTAGGCTTTGGGGAAAGAAAGGGCTAATTTGCACCCTCACTCTGTCACTTACTAGCTATCTGACCCAAACAACTTGACCCCTCAGTGCCTCAGTTTCTCCATCTATAAAATGGCAGAGTAACAATACCTGACTCACAGGTATGGGAGGTTAAAGAGAATAATGCTTGAGGAACTCTCAGCATAAGGCTGTACTTGCAGAAAGGCAGCTAACACAGGGGATGGGCAAGAGTTGAGCTGAGAGGCCAACTGGATCCTGGCTTAGATTTAAGCTGTCTTAGAGCAGTTGGAAGAAGTGGAAAAACTCTCAGGGCTTCCATGTGTTGTGCCTAAAGAGAGATGTTCATGTCAGAATCTGGGTGATGCTTTGACGATGCTGCTGGTAAAAGCCATGTGCACCAACATCCAAAACACAAACAACAACAAATGTTGGCGAGGATGTGGAGAAAAGGGAACCCTCCTACACTGCTGGTGGGACTGCAAATTAGTTCAACCATTGTGGAAAGCAGTATGGAGGTTCCTCAAAACTCAAAATAGAAATACCATTTGACCCAGGAATCCCACTCCTAGGAATTTACCCTAAGAATGCAGCAGCTCAGTTTGAAAAAGACATATGCACCCCTATGTTTATCGCAGCACTATTTACAATAGCCAAGAAATGGAAGCAACCTAAGTGTCCATCAGTAGATGAATGGATAAAGAGGTGGTACATATACACAATGGAATATTATTCAGCCATAAGAAGAAAACAAATCCTACCATTTGCAACAACATGGATGGAGCTAGAGGGTATTATGCTCAGTGAGATAAGCTAAGCTGAAAAAGACAAGTACCAAATGATTTCACTCATATGTGGAGTATAAGAACTAAGGAAAAAAAAAAACTGAAGGAACAAAACAGCAGGCGACTCACAGAACCCAGGAACGGGCTAATAGTTACCAAAGGGAAAGGGACTGGGGAGGATGGTTGGGAAGGGAGGGGTAAGGGGGAAGAAGGGACATTACGATTAGCAGATGTAATGTTCGGGGGGCATGGGGAGGGCTGTACAACCCAGAGAGGACAAGTAGTGACTCTATGGCATCTCACTAGCTGATGGACAGTGACTGCAATGGGGTTGGGGGGGGAACCTGATGAAGGGGGTAGTGTAATCACCATAATATTACTCATTTAATTGTAGATTAATGATATCAAAATAAACTATAAATAAATAAATAAATACCACCCAGATATTTTGAAATCTCAAAAAAAAAAACAAAAGCCATGTGCATGTGCAATGGCCAAACAGCCAGCCTGGGCAGGCGGGTTAACGGTCCAGGAGAGCTCGGAGGCTGCCCCATGGCTAAACTCGGCCCACATCCCCCCTACTCCTAAGGCTCTCTGTTCTTGGCCCAGGTTCACATTCTGCATGCCAGCAGTTTATCTCCTTGCAAGGCTCTAGTAGCTCCAGGTGAATGCTTGTTAGGCACCTCGATACTGAGCCCCAAGTGCTGCTGCCCTGGGTGGCACCTGGGCTGTGCGGCATTTGTAGGAGCCTGATACCTGCCCTGCAGATGTCTGCTTCCTGCCCACTTTTGCTCAACCTCCGTGCCAGTCTGGCTATGACCTCAGTCTGCCAGTCTGCCAAATTTGAACCCAGGTAACACAACCAGGGCTCTGGTCCACTATACACAAAGAAGTTCTCCTCTGGACCCTAGAGATGCTCCAAGAATACCTGCCTCAACCATCCAACTAACAAGGAAAGGGCAGGCATGCTGCAAGATTCTCAGGGCTCCTTGTTCAGCTAATGGCCTGCATCAGGCAGGGAGGGTGGTCCCTGCATTTCATAGGCAGGTCTTGTTCAGAATTAGTTATGCATCTTATTGGTGTAAGGATGGGTGGCTCCTCAAATGCATAACCAGAGTTCTTAGGGATGCTGGCAGGGTTTGGTGACCCACCAAATCAGGAAACGGTAAACCATAACCTTCATCAGCTGAGCCAGGGGCTGACTCTGTTTGCTATAGGCTGTCTCTTCCTGCATATTGGTTTAAATTTGGCCAGAACAGGCTGAGTGGCCAGTTCCAGAAAAGCCTGGCCAATACAATCCTGAACTTAATACACATGCAGGGGAAGGGAGGTTCACCACTGTACCTGGCTCCTTGCTCATGGGTTCCTGTACTAAAAGTGACATCACGTATGATGATCTAACATAGCTGGGGCTCAAGCTAGGGTTAAGAGATAGCCCTTAACATAACTGGAAATTCCAGGAACAGCCAGTGGGAAGTTCTCATTATAATGGTAACAATGGTACTAATGGCTTCCATTAACTGGGGGCTTACAAAGTGCTAAGAGATTTATTTACACACAGTTTCTTATTTAATCCTTAAAACCATCCTATGAAGACTTGGAGAATTAAGTACTTGTATAGCCACGCAGCTTTTAAGTGGCAGAACTGTCTTACTAAATTATACAGCCTCACCAGAAAGAGCTAGCTATGCCTTTGCTGTGGCATAATCTTGTTCTACCAAATAGCATTGGACAGAGACATGGGAATATATCTACGCCCAATGAGAGAGCCTCCAGTGAACTCTAGAAAAAAGTGCTTCTCTACCATTGAAGGTTCTACTTTATGCCTGGGGCTCCTCCCTGGGTTAGACCCTGTATGCCTTTTTTCTAGGGTCTTGAGTCCCTTCAGAAACTCCTTGTGGATTTCTGTTCCAGACCTCTCCTTACACTGTCCCACTTGGCTGCTATTAGGACAGCTCTTAGAGTGTTGCATCTGATCTCCCCCATCTCAATAACCTATTCTCGGCTCAATCTCTGGGTTATGTTTGGTCAACAATTTACTCCCCTCCTCTCCCCAAATACCAATGATAAAATATCACATCTTTTATCTTACTGAACTAGAACAAAAGATCTAATTCTTGCACCTGCAGAGGCCAACACGATGGCCTACAGAGCTCAAAGTGGGATGTAATCCCTGTCCACCTCCTACTGGACCCAGTGCATTGGCTAAGGGCTCTGATTGAGAAGCAGCCTGCCTGGGTGCCATCTGGCCTGGCTATGTGCTACCTGAGTGGCCTGGAGTAAACTATTAACTTCACTTTCCTCATCTGCAAACTGGTAACAATTACAGTGCCTCCTTCGAGGGGCTGGGGCGAGAAGTGAGACAAGAGACCATGTATTACATGTGAAGACCTCAGCTCAGCACAGGCACAAGACAGCACTGCACAAGTATTGACAGTTATCACTAATTGTCATTTTATTGCTGCTTCTCCTCTGGTTGTTATTATATACTTACTGAATCAAGATTAACTGCCCTACTTTCAAAACCTGCAGAAAATCATGTGTCATTGCTCAAGGACTGGAGTATTGCACATGGAAAAACACCTGGGTACAAAAATTGACTAGCTCTGTCTACTTGCCCCCAAAATGTGGTGCGTTACTTTTAATGACATTTTCTCCAAGACCTGACTGCATATTCTCTAACTTAATTCCCAAGCCAACCTGGAAACTTTGCTCTGCAGATGAGGAAACTGAGTTTCAGATATGTCAAGTAGTAGTCGTCATCGTAGCAGTAATAAAATGATGACTGACATTTATTTTGTTTTTCTATGTATTTTATCCTGTTTTGTACTGTATACTATCTTTCAACTTTCAAAACAAACCTATGAGATAAATGTTATTGTCATGCCCACTTTACAGATGGGGAAATGGAGACAGAGCCGTTAAGTAATCACCTAAGGTGACAGGGATCACAGAGATAATGGGAAGTGTGTAATTCCAACTCCCTAGTACAGTGCCCGAGTTCCATAGCTGGTAGAACTTTTGGCAGAGGACAGAGAGACAACACCCGTGGGCTTTTGCTTTGATGGCACGCCCCATCTTGTCCCTCCTTTCCACATACACATACCACACACACACATACCCTTCCCTCCACACTGGGTGATCCCTAACTCTCCCCTGACTATAAAAGTCTGTGATTGGAACTGGATCTACAGAGGCCATCCCTCTGCCAGGTTTAGAAAGGCCAGGGCACTGATGCACATACAGTAGTCCCCCCTTATCTGTGGGGGATATGTTTCAAGACCCCTAGCACATGCCTAAAACTGTGGGTAGTACTGAACCATATACTATGTTTTCCATATATATATATATATATATATATATATATATATATATATATATATACACACACACACACTTAAAATATGTATTAATTTTAATTTATAAATTTATAAATTAGGCTTAGTAAGAGATTAACAATGATAACTAATGATAAAATAGAAATTTTATAACAATATACAGGCAGACCTCAGAGAGATTACCCGTTCCGTTCAGACCACCCCAGTAAAGCAAATATCACAATCAGGAAAGTCAAATGAACTTTTTTGTTTCCTAGGGCACATACACTCTATTGTTTACACTAAAGTGTAGTCTGTCATAGAACAGCATGGTCTAAAAATAATGTACATACCTCAGTTAAAAACACTGAATCGCTAAAAAATGCTAACCATAATCTGAGTCATAATTGCTGGTCACAGATCAGCATAACACACATAATAACAATGAAAAGTTTGAAATATTGCAAGAATTACCAAAATGTGACACGGAGACACACAGTGAGCAAATGCTATTGGAAAAATGGCACCGATCGACCTGCCCGGTACAGAGTTGCCACAAAACTTCCATTTGTAAAAAACACAGTGTCTGCAGAACACGATAAAGTGAAGCGCAAGAGAATGAGGTGTGCCTCTGCTACAGTCATGTGAGAGTGGTCTCTCTCTCGCTCAGAGTGTCTTCTTGTACTTCCTCCCCCTTCCTGTGATGATGTGGGATGATGAAATGCCCGCAGGATGCAGTGAAGTGAGGAGCACGACCCAGGCAGTGTGACACAGCATTAAGTGACTGTCACCCTTCTGAGGTTCGTCAGGAGGAGGATCATGGGCTTCCAGGTCACAGGTGAGCCCCAGGCACTGAGACCTCGGAAAGCGAAGCCACGGGCAAGGGAAGCACTACAAGAGTTCTCTCAAGGGATAGAGAAAGACACTGAATACTTCCCTGCCACATTAAAAATGGTATTTCTGCTTTCAAACAACATAAAAATGGGTTTTGTGTCTTTCCCCAGCCTTTTTTTTTTTTTTATCAGCGCTTTGGCTGCAGACTGGCTGTATCCATCACCCTTTGCTAGAGCTCTGAGTCTGGACCGGAACAAAGCTAGATCACAATTCTTACGAATCATCATTTCCCATTGCTAGTGTCACAGTGCTGTCACTGTCTTGATTGGTTCAAGAAAAAGGGAGTTACAGTTAACTGAGATGAATCTGTGCTGTCCAGGAAATACCAAATGAGTCTGTAAACTGCCCAGTTACTGGTCACTTGGAAAGCAGATTTAAGTTGCCCTGGGGCCCTGGCAATGTGAAGCTCTGAGAGGCCATGGAGCAGCTGTTCTTCTAAAACTTTCTGTAATTGTGGAGAGGAAAAACTTATGTCAGGCTAAGTGAAGCTTGTATAATTGGAGGCTCACATTTTGAAAAGGTAGAAAGGAGACTGTCTCATGTTGTGGATTATCTTTTTTGCCAGTCAATGAGCAAGAACTTGGCCAGACTGCCCAACAGACATTCAATGTCAATCTTATTCTAGATTGTCTCTGTGATGCCGTGTGGAATGTTCACATGCACTGTTCAAATGGCAAAAGCTTTAAAAAAGGATTATCCTCTTGGCTCACCATTACTCACTTTGAGCTAATGCAGAGATGGCATCGTACAAGACAACCACATGTTAAATACAGATAGAGGCAAGTTTCTGGGAGTTTCTAGGGAAGCAGTTCTCAAAGGATGCTCTGGGGAATCCTAGGAGTCCCTGAGACCCACTGGGATCTGAGGTTAAAACTATTTTCATAAAAGTACTAAGACATTATTTGACTTGTTCACTTTCTTTCTCAATTGTACAGAATTTTCTGGAAGATACATGACATGTGATACGGCAGTAGATTGGATGCATAAGCAGATAAGAGAATCTAACCATCTCCCATTAAGCCAGACACTAAAGAGATTTGCAGCAAAGTAAAACAATGATACTATTCTCCCTAATTATTTCTGGTAAACATAGGTTTTTGAATTTTAAAAAATCTTTTTTTATTAAAAGATAAACAATGGTGTGTTTATGGTAACATACAATGGGCATATTGTTTGAAATAAATTGATAAATTATTTTTTCATTTTAATAGTTTTAATTTCTAATATGGTGAATATTGATTGATACAACCCACATGAAAGTATATTTGGGGTCCTCAATAATTTTTCAGAGAATAACAAGTTCCTGAGCCCAAAAAGTATTAGAACCACTGATCTACAAGAATCTGAGAACTTTACTTTCTCCCAGTGGAAGCACTCCTCCCTCTCCAGCTCAGCAGCATGCATCTGCCTGCTTCAGATTTACCATGTCCTGGGCTTGGGTGCAAGGTTCACTCCTTCGTAGGTGTATTACCTGCCTTGCCCCAAATCCTTACTACTAAGTCATCTTTGTTCTGCCCATGACATGAGTCCAAGAGGTCCACAGTTATTCATTCTCCTTGGCAGGGGAGAGTGGCTTTCCTTAGCCCCTCAGTTCTCAGTCAGGCCAAGTTCACATGCGTATGAGAACCACCACTTCTGCTTGGACCATCAGTCAACAAGCCATGCTGGGGACTGTGCAGAAAGAAGCACACTATGGGCTGACGATGAAAGAAAGCAGCATTAGGACCCAGAGATCAGAGATGACACTGAATCTCCATTACAGAGACTGGGAGGGAGCCCCATGCCTGTGGTGAGGGGCAGGAGATGCCAGCCGGTCACTAAGTGGGCAGGTAGGACCATATAGATAGTGTGTTCCCTCTACAAGTGCCCTCTGTGTGTGAAAAACACTATGACTGACACCAAAGCCTCTGGCAGAGCCACTGTGTCTGCAGGTTCCAGGGACCTCAGAACTCCTCATTACAAACATAGCTGGAGCCCTGTTTCCACCTCCTGCAAGTCACAATAACATAGTCACTTGAATCTAATCTGCCTATCAACAACCCCTGAGCTCCTCCTAGACACCTGTGTAAAGTGCTGGTTGGGAGAAATGCAAAGATTAATAAGAAATGCTCCCTCTGTCCCCCAGGGGCAGGGAAAAACCTTTAGTGGAGCTGCTTATTAGCAACAAGATGCTCAAACTGGAGTTTTAACTCATCTCTCTTACCTTGCCTGTTTTCTAGAGAGAATGGAAGTGTGCAACATGAAAAAGCAAAGCCACTAAAGAAAGCAGAGAAACAAAAGCCCTAAATAATGCACAAGACTGAATAATTAACATCAGAAATAAAAGAACTGATTCTGCAAAAGAAGCTGCTCTGTTTCTTCTTTATAAGCGTTATTTCTTAACCTAAAATTCAGTTGTTGGTCTGGACAAAAAGAACCTGATTTCCTACCAGTCTAAAAACTCCCACATCTGACCTGGTTATACTCAGGTTCCCAGGCAGGATTTACATAAGAGGCTCTTCAGGCACCAGACCAAAGGGACACCCAGCCCAGAGGGCATCTGAGAAATGGAAAGGGACTTGGAACATTTTTGAATTGCAAAACACTTCACCTTTAGAGTAGGCTGGAGAATCATAAAGTTCTATGTTAAAATGGGCTAATTATTACTTGTTTACTTAACATGGCCAGAAGCAAACAACCAGAGGGCTTTCACTAAATGCAAATAACAACCAGTGGCTTTGAACTCGCTGTCAGACAGGGAACTGCCACAACCCAGGTTAAAATGCACTTGATGCAGGAGATGAGAAAGGTGACTAGAAAGGGCGTTTTTCATGAAAGCATACTCCATACCTGGCTCACCAGTCTCCTTTCCTCCTCACTCTGCTTTCTTTCACCTTTCCCACCCCACCTTGATTTTAATCATTTCTGTTCAGCAAGGTTTTGAAATCCTGAGAATTGTCTCACTTTAAGAATCTTCTAGTCTTTTATGAAGATTATCAAGATCAAGCACTTCCAAATCTCTTGCACTTGAGCATGAAAAGCCCATTAGCTAATTAAGTATATGCTTTTAAGGATTATCTGCATGTAAATTGTTAGAAAATCACTATTCCTATCCCACACAAAAAATTACATCTTTTTCTCTCTGTCATACAATCTCTCTCTCTTTCTCCCTTCCCCCCCTATTTTCTACTTCTGTCTTTCCAGAGTTCTCTCTCTCTCTCTCCTTTCTCTCTCTCTGTCATTGTCTCTCTCTTTCTTGCTCTCCCTCTGCTCAGTCATCACAACTGCACGCTGTGCTTTCTGGCCTTATGGTGTAATCAGACATTAAAAAACGATTCAACAATTGATAAAATTTCAAATCACTTTAAAAGTGTTTCAAAATTGAAAATGAAGAATATAGCTCCATCACTGAGAAAGCAGTTTAAAGGGAAGGGCATCGTCTTTCCTAAAAGACCACAATGGATTCAGAACCCACTGCTTATGTGAACTGAAACAGGAAGCGTTACCAACCAGAAAGGTTATTGTGAGGATTAAATAAAATAATTCCTGTTAAGTATTTAACTCAATGCCTGGTACATAAAAAGGGCTCAGAAAATGATAGCCATTATTATTATCAGGAAATATTCACTATTGGTTCCATAATTCAGAAGAGGAAGAGAATTAGAACGACAGCGACCACACATACCAGAGACTGTTAATAGTCTGTGCAGTCTTTTAAAATTGGTTCAGCAGTGGGCAGAGCACTTACATCAACTCCCCTGATGCCCAGAACAAGCCTGTGAAGTGGGTAGGAAGGTGGCTTATCCCTTTTGAAGAACCAGGACATAAGGCAGGGCCCAAAAGCTGTTCAGATGGTATCGGGGTCAGGTTTAGCAATTAAGAGAGGATCAGGGACTCGAGCGAAGCCACACCATTCAAGGCCCTGAAAAGGGACTGCTTTCTGTTTGGCTGGTATCCTCAGTCCTTTCAGTTTATGGTCCTGCCTCATCTCAATAACTGGCCTCTAAAGAATTTAAGAGTAAAATATCAAAGTCAGTGCAATGAAAATCTAAGCCCCAATTATCCAACTGGGGCCCAGCCGAGTGAATCTCAGTGTTTCCTCCGGCTTCCCAGGCAGAAGTCACAAGCTCCTTTCCCCTCCTGGGCCAGTGCACCCTGCTTCAGGAGGTGGCTGTGGTGAAGAGAGCTTTGCCATGTGCAGGCACTGGACTCCCAGCAGCCCAGCTGCTGGGTTGCCTTCTGTGATCCCAGCCCCAATTTAGCACAGGTTACAGGCTGGCAGCTGTCAATTATCCAAGCCAGACTGACTCCCCATGGCATGCCACATCTGGAAAAGCCTTCCTTGGGAATTGGTGCACAAACATCTGTGCATTCTCACCTCTGCTTTTATCTTCAAAGCTTCCTAGAGAGTATTACCTCCCAAATGCAAAGATTAAGTTGAAAATACACAGCACACTTAGTAATTTTTATTTAAAGAAACCATACTCTATAGCCATTGCTAGTACCTAGGGAGACACTATTTTAAAATGGCATGAAATACCAAAGACATGAAAACACCACTGAAAATGGCTGATATACTATCAAAAAATGTACACTTCCTCAACCATGTTATCTAAAACGGATGACACTTTTAAGCCCAACTGTATACACTAAATATGGATAATTTATAAAGAAGATACTCAAAAGGACTTCTGTCCCATAACATGGGTAGGAGAAGTACGATGCATACAGGGCAGAGAGAGGTTTCAGGACAAAATATTCAACCTTCTCTAGAAAAGAACCTTCCACAGCTCAAATCAGTAACTCGGGCTGCCTCCCTGTTTGCCCTGCCTAACTGGGGACTTTGCTATATAATCTGATAATGTTATCAGCAGGAGGCTGATTTGGCTGTTCTGCCTCAAGGAGAGTCATCCAAATAGCAGATCAGCCAGAGCACGTGTCTGATGATACTGGCACTGTAGGAGGAACACTCTGGAGCCTCCTTGTCCAGTGCTATGGGGAGGATTCTGTGACCAGCCTCAACTTAAACTAAACTTGAACTTCAACATGCAGGTGATGAATACCAGATTCCCAGCACAGGGACACACTGACCTCCCAAGTCATGGAAAACTAAAGAAAATTTAAAAGGATACCAGTGCCTCATTCTGGGTGGTAGGATCCCCATTCCTCAGGTTTCTCCCTGGAGAAGAGTAGTTTGCTCATTGTATCCTTTAATAAGCTGCTGAGATGTATACATTTAGTGCCTACTCTGAGAAGGTCCTGGGTTGTCCCAGAGAGAAACAGGGAGGTACATCCTGATGATGTGCCCTCTGGGGAGAAATACAGGCAGGGCCAGGGTTAGAAGGCCAAAGGAATACAAAAGTTCCAAGTGCTATTGGAGCTGAGGGGTAGGGGGCGCTCAAGCCAGGCAGGGAGTATCAAGGGAAAAAGGATGTGACCCATATGGAGTCCTTCCATTAAGAGGTGGGCAGGACTTCAAGCAGAAAAAAACTTTAGCTTCTCATCTTAAACAGAGAGAAGGGCCAATACAGTCAATTGGCGATTTTCCAAAAGACGATCATTGAGGCCCAGGCTGGGTTTGAAGAGTGTTGCTGCTGAGAGATGTGGAGCCTTCTGGAAGGGGATTTGGTTATTTTTGTTGGCTCTGTGGTCAGCAGTTTGTATGGACAGGGCTGGAGGAAGGGGAAAGGTGGGCAGTGCTCAGAACCAACCTGTTACTCACGCTAAAGAGGGGCTATCGTGGGAAGACTCAGGAAGGGGACCTCTGCTCAAAATTCTGCTCCTCTCTCCTTGGCTAGATGACTCTGGGTAAATTACACTCCTTCACAAACCTCGGTTTTCTCAGCTGGGACATGGGGTAATGTCTGCCACGGTAGGCGGTTCATTAACATTAAATTAGGCATTTAAAACTTGGAACACAGAAGCTTGCACAAAAAA
Organism: Smutsia gigantea; assembly: GCA_032199065.1. Lineage (NCBI taxonomy): Eukaryota > Metazoa > Chordata > Mammalia > Pholidota > Manidae > Smutsia > Smutsia gigantea. Next base: position 2,289 of record JAVSCE010011353.1, on the reverse strand, counting down.
TGGTCAATAAATGTTAGGTCCCACCTGACTCTTCTCACACGATCTTGCCCCACTCTAGAATAAGGACTGGGATCTCCGGTCATAGATTTCTCCAGAAAAATGCATAATTTCAGAATTCTTGTCTTGTTGGTACATCTGACAGGCAATATGGGCAATCTGATTCTTTCTATCAGAAGGTAATCATACTGCCTGTTTAGTATCTCTTGGATTACCCATTCTTTAGACATTTTTGATGGGGAGGTATGAGTGATAGGACAGAGAGGACTAGGGAGAGAAGCTGAATAAAAGGAAGTATTTCCTGAGTCTCCCCCTCTGGTAAGTGCTCGGTAAGAAAGGCCTACCAGTGGCTCAGTTTCCTAGGAAACTCTGCTCGGAGATGTCATACTGTACGTGTGCCGGCAGCTGGCTTTGTAGAAGACATACATAACTGGCAGCCATTTGGGCAATATGCCACACAGCTAATGGCGTGCATAATATCTGGATTGGGTCTTTTTGATGTGAACCTTTACTTGTGTGGCAGTCAAGTTTTTACCATTTAAAACAAACTTTATGAGTTGCCTGAAAATGTAAGTCTTTTCGCTCTCATTATACTCACCCACCATGACAGAGGATGTCTTTGATACTTAGACGAGTTGGCATCAAAATTCCTTAATCCTCAGCTGTAACTCTCTGCCCAGGTTGCAGGATTCTCCTCCCTGCAGTGCTGGAGGGGAGGCGCTGGCCTGCTGTTCTCCCTGACCACACTGACTCCCCTTGCCTCACTTCTCTCTCCAAGCCTCTACTGATCTCCCGTAAGGTCCTCTGGATTCAGGGAGTGACAAGGCAGGTAGAGCTCCCCTAATCAGAGAACATTTTTATTTAATCATCTCATCTTTCCTCTAGGAGTCCCTGTTGCCTACCCACATCTCTTAAGCAGTTTACAACGCTCTGTCAGTTAATTAACAGCCTGCTGAGCTTCACAGCCAGGACCCTTAAGGAGGGAGAAGTAATCCTCAGGACAGACCAAGGTTTCAAGAGGTCTCAGGACAGTGGGTTTGGTGCATCTGGTTTAGAGGAGCAAGTGAAAGTGTGCCCTTTTCTCTGGCATCAGATTGTCGATCTGGTTCCACCTCTCTGTCTGCTGCCTCCTCTTCCCTGGATGAAAATAGGTGGTTTTCATTCTTACCTTGTATCCTAGTCACTTCACAGCCTCTTTTATTCTTGCTCTCTTTTGTGGAAATAAAATAGCAATTAGTTTCTGAGACACACTTTTGTAAGAGCAGTGTTACTCTGTCAACCTTTTTCCTGTTATCTTAATTTACAGCCCATCCTTTATTTATAAACTTTATCTCAAACCATCAGTGGATGAAAAGAAGTACAACCAACTTCGGTCAGAAACTCTTAAGACTCAAAAACTCATTCAACAGGATGAACACTAGCATGTTCCGTGAATATGAGGCTGAAAGGAAATTTAGGGCTCCAAAGCAGGGCAGACTCCCAAGCCAGCACCCAAAGGAAGCCGGTGCGGAGACCAAGAGCCCTTGCCCGGAGGAAGCAGGGGGGCTACACAGTCAGGAGGCAACCTGGAGCCCTCAGAAAACTTGTAGCTCAGTAAATGAGCGAATGTTCTGTGCAGTCAGGAGAAGCTGAAGGAATAGGGGCTGCATGATGGACTGTGCAGGCAAATTAGCCATCACTGCTTAGGGGAAAGAAGGTACAGGGCACAAACAGCCAGGATTTAGTGCCTGAGGGGTAGGCGGGTGGGGGTGGAAGTGGGGTGTTCCTTCTGGTTCTCAAAGGAGAGTCAGCCTGTTTCATGGTTTGTTTTGTGACTCTGCAGCACAGTACAGAAAACACACAGGAAATGCCTGCTGGGTAAGAACCCCCTAAAATTCAGTGGGATGGGGAAATAATAAAAGCTCTGGGCTCTGTCCTAAGTGCTTTACAGGTATTAGCTCATTTCATTCTATGAGACTGATGGACAGGTGAGGAAACTGAAGCACACGTAGGTGAGCTGACTTGTCCCAGATCACACTGACCATCAGTAGCGGAGTTTGGATTCAAGCCCAGGCATTCTGGCTCCAGACTGTGAGTTCAACCTCTACACCACACGAACCACAGGGAATACAGTCCTCTGGGTAATTTCTCCAACACTTTTTAAAAGCATACCCTCCCCGAGTGACAGTATCTTCAGGACTTATGCTGGCCCTTAAATGATAGTTTTTCCAAATACGTGATTTTTAATTTTTTTAAATCTAGAAATGAACATTAAAGGAGGAAAAAGGAAAGCCATGGTCTAGTTACCATTAA
>JAVSCE010011352.1:0-28926 GCA_032199065.1 Smutsia gigantea | reverse complement strand
TGTATTATTAAAACCATCTTAAAGAAATTCATTTGGATCAGAGCCAGCCTGATCACACATACAGATTCGTCTCCCAAGATACCTTTTCCCAGGCCTTGTACAACTGTCTTCTTTATGTTCAGCTTTTGTCTTAAGGTTTCCTTAGTTCAGTAACCAGCCTCTCACACTTTCAAGACGCTTTCTTTCTCTCTCTTCCTCTCTTCCTTCCTTTTCTCCTGTCTTCCACCCCCACCCCGTCCCTCCACACGACCGCCACCCCTCCCCCCACCGCAATGAAAATGCATTTCTGTGTCTCCTACCTTCTTTGACTGAAAGCATGCATCCCAGTTTTCTTGCATACAGAGATGTTTCCTTTATTATTGCCAGTGGCTTTTTCAACACCAAGAAGGATTCTCAGCTTCCAGAGACCTTGATTCTTTTTTAATTTATAAAATTGTGGTTTCTATTGTTAAATATCACGCATATCAAACACGTGTGGAGAACGATCATCACTCACCTTTCATAAACCCACTATTCTCACATGTAATATTTTTTAATCCAGTAATACGTAGCAGATGCAAATGGAAGCCTCCCGTGTACACCTTGAGCCCATTTGCCTCCTTTTTCTCGAGAGGGATACAGGCCAGATTTAGGTGTTCACCCTTCTCATGTGTGTTTTTAGGCTTTTAGTATACGTGTCACATCGGTCAAGCTCTCCCTCTCCCTCTCTCTCCCGCACCCGCTTGCAGACTTGGTACACTAGGAAAACGGTGAAAATATACTTATCTCTCTGTGTCCCCAAAGGGACAATGAAAGTCTTCACAGGCAAATGTGGAAGGGGAACTAGTTGCTGGAAAAACTCAGCTCTGTTACTAGGAATCACACTCCATTTTCTTAATGAATGAAAGACCGAATGAAGGCCACACACAGCATAAGAAAATAGTTTGAGAAGATGATGCCTCTAACGACAACACACACACACACACACACATCAGCCTTTCACAGTCTCTCACACAGGAAGAGCAGACCAATAGTCCTAGGCATCTATGTTTTTCTGACACAGAGACAACTAGGTTTGAATGTTTCACCAGCTTCCTTCTGCTATTGAAATCATCCTTTTTTTTAGAAGGGTTTATACGTGGCTTTATGCTCCCGGCACTGTGAGAACATGTTGGTCGAGCACTGGGATACCGTCCGCATCCAGTAGATTGCAGTCCCACAGCCCAGCTCCCTCTCTCCCTCCATGCAGAACACTGGGCAGAGCTCTTTATACAGGGACTCCTCCAGTAATAGCTCAGTGCCCGCAGGTGTGGAAGCATTCGCCTAGCAAGAGGCCAAGTACATCATCGAGGAGCTTAGGGTCAGGTGAGGGTCCTGGCCAGAGGAACTTCCGTTTCCTCACAGAAGATAATGTCACCTATTAGCTCTGCTCAGCTTCCCCTGTCATTCCCACTGACCATTTACCAATCCCCCATTCCCTACACAGAGAGAAATCCCTGCAGCATTACTGCTGGCCTGTCAGGCACATCCCACGCAAACCCGCCCCTCGGCCCGTTTTGCGTCTTTGTTTTCTCTGGGGGTCGCCGTCACGCCCTTTTCCTCCTCAGCCACCAGCTCACGGCTGTGCGTGGAAAGCCAGCGAGAAACATGGCTTTTGCTCCCGGTGTGCTGCCGCTCTGGTTCTCTGGCCTGCTGGTGGCAGTGTTGCGACGCGCGCCAGTCCTCATGCCCGGCGCTCCCCCGCCCTTCGTGCCTTAAAAACAGCGCTCAGAGGCTTCTCAGCGAAAATCGCACGCTTTTCTGCTGCGCCTGCGCCACAGCGTCTTCCTGCCTTGGAGCCTCCCGGCACACCTCACGGCCGAAGGCGGGTGGAAAGCCCTTTGCCTTTCAGCTCGGCCTGGTTCTTCCGGGGATGACCGCTGTCCTGAACAAGTGGCCTTTCTGGGTTCTGCGTCTAGGCGGTGGCTCTCCCTACGTCATTTTCGCTCTTACGGACAGTCCTCAGGAATTCATGAATATATTCTCCGCTACTGTAGCACGTCTTTTTGTTCTACTGACGGTGTCCTTTGCTGTACAGAAGTTTCTCAGCTTCATATACTCCCTCTTGTTCATTTTTGCTTTCGTTTCCTTTGCTCGGGGAGATATGTTCATGAAGAGGTTGCTCATGCTTATGTCCAAGAGCTTTTTGCCTACATTTTTTTCTAAGAGTTTTACGGTTTCATGACTTACATTCAGGTTTTTGATCCACCTTGAGTTTACCTTTGTGTATGGGGTTAGACAGTAGTCCAGTTTCATTCTCTTACATGTAGCTGTCCAGTTTTTCCAACACCAGCTGCTGAAGAGGCCGTCATCTCCCAATGTATATCCAAGGCTCCCTTATCAAATATTAATTGACTGTATGTGTTTGGGTTGATGTTTGGATTTTCTATTCTATTCCACTGATCTGTGGCTCTGTTGTTGTGCCAGTACCAAATTGTCTTGATTACTGTGGCTTTGTAGTAGAGCTTGAGTCAGGGAGTGTAATTCCCCCTCTTTTATTCCTCCTTCTCAGGATTGCTTTGGCTATTCAGGGTCTTTTGTGTGCCATATGAATTTTAGAATTATTTGTTCGAGTTCATGGAAGAAAGCTGTTGGTATTCTGATAGGGATTGCCTTGAATCTGTATATTGCTTTAGGTAGTATAGCCATTTTGACAATATCTATTCTTCCTAGCCAAGAGCGTGGGATACATTTCCATTTGTTAGTGTCCTCTTTCATTTCTCTTTGGAGTGTCTTGTAGTTTTCAGAGTACAGGTCTTTCACTTCCTTCGTTAGGTTTATTCCTAGGTATTTTATTCTTTTTGATGCAATTGTGAGTGGAATTGTTTTCCTGATTTCTCTTTCTGTTAGTTCATCGATAGTGTATAGGAAAGCAACCGATTTCTGTGGGTTCATTTTTATCCTGCAACTTTGCTGAATTCAGATATTAGTTCTAGTCGATTTCGAGTGGAGTCTTTAGGGAATTTTATGTACAATATTAAGTCATCTGCAAATAGTGACAATTTGACTTCTTCTTTCCCAATCTGGATGCCTTGTATTATTAAAACCATCTTAAAGAAATTCATTTGGATCAGAGCCAGCCTGATCACACATACAGATTCGTCTCCCAAGATACCTTTTCCCAGGCCTTGTACAACTGTCTTCTTTATGTTCAGCTTTTGTCCTAAGGTTTCCTTAGTTCAGTAACCAGACTCTCACACTTTCAAGACGCTTTCTTTCTCTCTCTTCCTCTCTTCCTTCCTTTTCTCCTGTCTTCCACCCCCACCCCGTCCCTCCACACGACTGCCACCCCTCCCCCCACCGCAATGAAAATGCATTTCTGTGTCTCCTACCTTCTTTGACTGAAAGCATGCATCCCAGTTTTCTTGCATACAGAGATGTTTCCTTTATTATTGCCAGTGGCTTTTTCAACACTAAGTAGGATTCCGAGCTTGCAGAGACCTTGATTCTTTCTTAATTTATAAAATTGTGGTTTCTATTGTTAAATATCACGCATATCAAAAATCTGTGGAGAACGACCATCACTCAGCTTTCATAAGCCCACTATTCTCACATTTAATATTTTTTAATCCAGTAATACGTAGCAATGCAAATGGAAGCCTCCCGTGTATACCTTGAGCCCATTTGCCTCCTTTTTCTCGAGAGGTAAACAGGCCAGATTTAGGTGTTCACCCTTCTCATGTGTGTTTTTAGGCTTTTAGTATACGTGTCACATCGGTCACCCTCTCCCCCTCCCTCTCTCTCCCGCACCCACTTGCAGACTTGGTACACTAGGAAAACGTTGAAAATATACTTATCTCTCTGTGTCCCCAAAGGGACAATGAAAGTCTTCACAGGCAAATATGGAAGGGGAACTAGTTGCTGGAAAAACTCAGCTCTGGTACTAGGAATCACACTCCATTTTCTTAATGAATGAAAGACCGAATGAAGGCCACACACAGCATAAGAAAATAGTTTGAGAAGATGATGCCTCTAACGACAACACACACAAACACACACATCAGCCTTTCACAGTCTCTCACACAGGAAGAGCAGACCAAAAGTCCTAGGCAACAATGTTTTTCTGACACAGAGACAACTAGGTTTGAATGTTTCACCAGCTTCCTTCTGCTATTGAAATCATCCTTTCTTTTAGAAGGGTTTATACGTGGCTTTACTCTCCCGGCACTGTGAGAACATGTTGGTCGAGCACTGGGATACCGTCCGCATCCAGTAGAATGCAGGCCCACAGCCCAGCTCCCTCTCTCCCTCCGTGCAGAACACTGGGCGGAGCTCTTTATACAGGGACTCCTCCAGTAATAGCTCAGTGCCCGCAGGTGTGGAAGCATTCGCCTAGCAAGAGGCCAAGTACATCATCGAGGAGCTTAGGGTCAGGTGAGGGTCCTGGACAGAGGAACTTCCGTTTCCCCCACAGAAGCTAATGTCACCTATTAGCTCTGCTCACCTTCCCCTGTCATTCCCACTGACCTTTTACCAATCCCCCATTCCCTACACAGAGAGAAATCCCTGCAGCATTACTGCTGGCCTGTCAGGCCCATCCCACGCAAACACGCCCCTCGGCCCGTTTTGCGTCTTTGTTTTCTCTGGGGGTCGTCGTCACGCCCTTTTCCTCCTCAGCCACCAGCTCACGGCTGTGCGTGGAAAGCCAGCGACAAACATGGCTTTTGCTCCCGGTGTGCTGCCGCTCTGGTTCTCTGGCCTGCTGGGGGCAGTGTTGCGACGCACGCCCGTCCTCCTGCCCGGCGCTCCCCCACACTTCGTGCCTTAAAAAACAGCGCTCAGAGGCTTCTCAGGGAAAATCGCCCACTTTTCTGCTGCGCCTGCGCCACAGCGTCTTCCTGCCTTGGAGCATCCCGGCACACCTCACGGCCGAAGGAGGGTGGAAAGCCCTTTGCCTTTCACCTCGGCCTTGTTCTTCCGGGGATGACCGCTGTCCTGAACAAGTGGCCTTTCTGGGTCTCTGCGTCTAGGCGGTGGCTCTCCCTACGTCATTTTCGCTATTACGGACCATCCTCAGGAATTCATGAATATATTCTCCGCTACTGTAGCACGTCTTTTTGTTCTACTGACGGTGTCCTTTGCTGTACAGAAGTTTCTCAGCTTCATATACTCCCTCTTGTTCATTTTTCCTTTCGTTTCCCTTGCTCGGGGAGATATGTTCATGAAGAGGTTGCACATGCTTATGTCCAAGAGCTTTTTGCCTACATTTTTTTCTAAGAGTTTTATGGTTTCATGACTTACATTCAGGTTTTTGATCCACCTTGAGTTTACCTTTCTGTATGGGGTTAGGCAGTAGTCCAGTTTCATTCTCTTTCATGTAGCTGCCCAGTTTTTCCAACACCAGCTGCTGAAGAGGCCGTCATCTCCCCAATGTATATCCAAGGCTCCCTTATCAAATTGTAATTGACTGTATGTGTTTGGGTTGATGTTTGGATTTTCTATTGTATTCCACTGATCTGTGGCTCTGTTTTTGTGCCAATACCAAATTGTCTTGATTACTGTGGCTTTGTAGTAGAGCTTGAGTCAGGGAGTGTAATTCCCCCTCTTTTATTCCTCCTTCTCAGGATTGCTTGGCTATTCAGGGTCTTTTGTGTGCCATATGAATTTTAGTATTTGTTCGAGTTCATGGAAGAAAGCTGTTGGTATTTTGATAGGGATTGCATTGAATCTGTATATTGCTTTAGGTAGTATAGCCATTTTGACAATATCTATTCTTCCTAGCCAAGAGCGTGGGATACATTTCCATTTGTTAGTGTCCTCCTTCATTTCTCTTGGGAGTGTCTTGTAGTTTTCAGAGTACAGGTCTTTCACTTCCTTCGTTAGGTTTATTCCTAGGTATTTTATTCTTTTTGATGCAATTGTGAGTGGAATTGTTTTCCTGATTTCTCTTTCTGTTAGTTCATCGATAGTGTATAGGAAAGCAGCCGATTTCTGTGGGTTCATTTTTATCCTGCAACTTTGCTGAATTCAGATATTAGTTCTAGTCGATTTCGAGTGGAGTCTTTAGGGAATTTTATGTACAATATCAAGTCATCTGCAAATAGTGACAATTTGACTTCTTCTTTCCCAATTTGGATGCCTTGTATTATTAAAACCATCTTAAAGAAATTCATTTGGATCAGAGCCAGCCTGATCACACATACAGATTCGTCTCCCAAGATACCTTTTCCCAGGCCTTGTACAACTGTCTTCTTTATGTTCAGCTTTTGTCCTAAGGTTTCCTTAGTTCAGTAACCAGCCTCTCACACTTTCAAGACGCTTTCTTTCTCTCTCTTCCTCTCTTCCTTCCCTTTCTCCTGTCTTCCACCCCCACCCCGTCCCTCCACCCGTCCGCCACCACTCCCGCCACCGCAATGAAAATGCATTTCTGTGTCTCCTACCTTCTTTGACTGAAAGAATGCATCCCAGTTTTCTTGCATACAGAGATGTTTCCTTTATTATTGCCAGTGGCTTTTTCAACACTAAGAAGGATTCTGAGCTTCCAGAGACCTTCTTTTTTAATTTATAAAATTGTGGTTTCTATTGTTATATATCACGCATATCGAAAACGTGTGGAGAACGACCATCACTCAGCTTTCATAAACCCACTATTCTCACATTTAATATTTTTTGATCCAGTAATACGTAGCAATGCAAATGGAAGCCTCCCGTGTATACCTTGAGCCCATTTGCCTCCTTTATCTCGAGAGGTAAACAGGCCAGATTTAGGTGTTCACCCTTCTCATGTGTGTTTTTAGGCTTTTAGTATACTGTCACATCGGTCACCCTCTCCCTCTCCCTCTCCCTCCCGCACCCACTTCTAGACTTGGTACACTAGGAAAACGGTGAAAATATACTTATCTCTCTGTGTCCCCAAAGGGACAATGAAAGTCTTCACAGGCAAATATGGAAGGGGAACTAGTTGCTGGAAAACTCAGCTCAGTTACTAGGAAGCACACTCCTTTTTCTTAAAGAATGAAAGACGAATGAAGGCCACACACAGCATAAGAAAATAGTTTAAGATGATGCCTCTAATGACAACACACACACACACACACATCAGCCTTTCACAGTCTCTCACACAGGAAGAGCAGACCAATAGTCCTAGGCAACTATGTTTTTCTGTCACAGAGACAACTAGGTTTGAATGTTTCACCAGCTTCCTTCTGCTATTGAAATCATCCTTTTTTTTAGAAGGGTTTATACGTGGCTTTATTCTCCCGGCACTGTGAGAACATGTTGGTCGAGCACTGGGATACCATCCGCATCCAGTAGATTGCAGTCCCACAGCCCAGCTCCCTCTCTCCCTCCATGCAGAACACTGGGCGGAGCTCTTTATACAGGGACTCCTCCAGTAATAGCTCAGTGCCCGCAGGTGTGGAAGCATTCGCCTAGCAAGAGGCCAAGTACATCATCGAGGAGCTTAGGGTCAGGTGAGCTTCCTGGCCAGAGGAACTTCCGTTTCCCTCACAGAAGATAATGTCACCTATTAGCTCTGCTCAGCTTCCCCTGTCATTCCCACTGACCATTTACCAATCCCCCATTCCCTACACAGAGAGAAATCCCTGCAGCATTACTGCTGGCCTGTCAGGCCCATCCCACGCAAACCCGCCCCTCGGCCCGTTTTGCGTCTTTGTTTTCTCTGGGGGTCGTCGTCACGCCCTTTTCCTCCTCAGCCACCAGCTCACGGCTGTGCGTGGAAAGCCAGCGAGAAACATGGCTTTTGCTCCCGGTGTGCTGCTGCTCTGGTTCTCTGGCCTGCTGGGGGCAGTGTTGCGACGCGCGCCCGTCCTCCTGCCCGGCGCTCCCCTGCCCTTCGTGCCTTAAAAAACAGCGCTCAGAAGCTTCTCAGCGAAAATCGCCCGCTTTTCTGCTGCGCCTGCGCCACAGCGTCTTCCTGCCTTGGAGCCTCCCGGCACACCTCACGGCCGAAGGAGGGTGGAAAGCCCTTTGCCTTTCAGCTCGGCCTGGTTCTTCCGGGGATGACCGCTGTCCTGAACAAGTGGCCTTTCTGGGTTCTGCGTCTAGGCGGTGGCTCTCCCTACGTCATTTTCGCTCTTACGGACCGTCCTCAGGAATTCATGAATATATTCTCCGCTACTGTAGCACGTCTTTTTGTTCTACTGACGGTGTCCTTTGCTGTACAGAAGTTTCTCAGCTTCATATACTCCCTCTTGTTCATTTTTGCTTTCGTTTCCCTTGCTCGGGGAGATATGTTCATGAAGAGGTTGCTCATGCTTATGTCCAAGAGCTTTTTGCCTACATTTTTTTCTAAGAGTTTTACGGTTTCATGACTTACATTCAGGTTTTTGATCCACCTTGAGTTTACCTTTGTGTATGGGGTTAGACAGTAGTCCAGTTTCATTCTCTTACATGTAGCTGCCCAGTTGTTCCAACACCAGCTGCTGAAGAGGCCGTCATCTCCCCAATGTATATCCAAGGCTCCCTTATCAAATAGTAATTGACTGTATGTGTTTGGGTTGATGTTTGGATTTTCTATTGTATTCCACTGATCTGTGGCTCTGTTGTTGTGCCAGTACCAAATTGTCTTGATTACTGTGGCTTTGTAGTAGAGCTTGAGTCAGGGAGTGTAATTCCCCCTCTTTTATTCCTCCTTCTCAGGATTGCTTTGGCTATTCAGGGTCTTTTGTGTGCCATATGAATTTTAGAATTATTTGTTCGAGTTCATGGAAGAAAGCTGTTGGTATTTTGATAGGGATTGCATTGAATCTGTATATTGCTTTAGGTAGTATAGCCATTTTGACAATATCTATTCTTCCTAGCCAAGAGCGTGGGATACATTTCCATTTGTTAGTGTCCTCTTTCATTTCTCTTGGGAGTGTCTTGTAGTTTTCAGAGTACAGGTCTTTCACTTCCTTCGTTAGGTTTATTCCTAGGTATTTTATTCTTTTTGATGCAATTGTGAGTGGAATTGTTTTCCTGATTTCTCTTTCTGTTAGTTCATCGATAGTGTATAGGAAAGCAACCGATTTCTGTGGGTTCATTTTTATCCTGCAACTTTGCTGAATTCAGATATTAGTTCTAGTCGTTTTCGAGTGGATTCTTTAGGGTTTTTTATGTACAATATAAGTCATCTGCAAATAGTGACAATTTGACTTCTTCTATCCCAATCTGGATGCCTTGTATTATTAAAACCATCTTAAAGAAATTCATTTGGATCAGAGCCAGCCTGATCACACATACAGATTCTTCTCCCAAGATACCTTTTCCCAGGCCTTCTACAACTGTCTTCTTTATGTTCAGCTTTTGTCCTAAGGTTTCCTTAGTTCAGTAACCAGCCTCTCACACTTTCAAGACGCTTTCTTTCTCTCTCTTCCTCTCTTCCTTCCCTTTCTCCTGTCTTCCACCCCCACCCCGTCCCTCCACACGACCGCCACCCCTCCCCCCAACGCAATGAAAATGCATTTCTGTGTCTCCTACCTTCTTTGACTGAAAGCATGCATCCCAGTTTTCTTGCATACAGAGATGTTTCCTTTATTATTGCCAGTGGCTTTCTCAACACTAAGTAGGATTCCGAGCTTGCAGAGACCTTGATTCTTTTTTAATTTATAAAATTGTGGTTTCTATTGTTAAATATCACGCATATCAAAAACTGTGGAGAACGACCATCACTCAGCTTTCATAAACCCACTATTCTCACATTTAATACTTTTTAATCCAGTAATACGTAGCAGATGCAAATGGAAGCCTCCCGTGTATACCTTGAGCCCATTTGCCTCCTTTTTCTCGAGAGGTAAACAGGCCAGATTTAGGTGTTCACCCTTCTCATGTGTGTTTTTAGGCTTTTAGTATACGTGTCACATCGGGCACACTCTCCCTCTCCCTCTCTCTCCCGCACCCGCTTGCAGACTTGGTACACTAGGAAAACGGTGAAAATATACTTATCTCTCTGTGTCCCCAAAGGGACAATGAAAGTCTTCACAGGCACATGTGGAAGGGGAACTAGTTGCTGGAAAAACTCAGCTCTGTTACTAGGAATCACACTCCATTTTCTTAATGAATGAAAGACCGAATGAAGGCCACACACAGCATAAGAAAATAGTTTGAGAAGATGATGCCTCTAACGACAACACACACACACACACACACATCAGCCTTTCACAGTCTCTCACACAGGAAGAGCAGACCAATAGTCCTAGGCAACTATGTTTTTCTGACACAGAGAGAACTAGGTTTGAAAGTTTCACCAGCTTCCTTCTGCTATTGAAATCATCCTTTTTTTAGAAGGGTTTATACGTGGCTTTATTCTCCCGGCACTGTGAGAACATGTTGGTCGAGCACTGGGATACCGTCCGCATCCAGTAGAATGCAGGCCCACAGCCCAGCTCCCTCTCTCCCTCCATGCAGAACACTGGGCGGAGCTCTTTATACAGGGACTCCTCCAGTAATAGCTCAGTGCCCGCAGGTGTGGAAGCATTCGCCTAGCAAGAGGCCAAGTACATCATCGAGGAGCTTAGGGTCAGGTGAGGGTCCTGGCCAGAGGAACTTCCGTTTCCCCCACAGAAGCTAATGTCACCTATTAGCTCTGCTCACCTTCCCCTGTCATTCCCACTGACCTTTTACCAATCCCCCATTCCCTACCCTGAGAGAAATCCCTGCAGCATTACTGCTGGCCTGTCAGGCACATCCCACGCAAACCCGCCCCTCGGCCCGTTTTGCGTCTTTGTTTTCTCTGGGGGTCGTCGTCACGCCCTTTTCCTCCTCAGCCACCAGCTCACGGCTGTGCGTGGAAAGCCAGCGACAAACATGGCTTTTGCTCCGGGTGTGCTGCCGCTCTGGTTCTCTGGCCTGCTGGGGGCAGTGTTGCGACGCGCGCCCGTCCTCCTGCCCGCCGCTCCCCCGCCCTTCGTGCCTTAAAAAACAGCGCTCAGAGGCTTCTCAGCGAAAATCGCCCGCTTTTCTGATGCCCCTGCGCCACATCGTCTTCCTGCCTTGGAGCCTCCCCGCACACCTCACGGCCGAAGGAGGGTGGAGAGCCCTTTGCCTTTCACCTCGGCCTTGTTCTTCCGGGGATGACCGCTGTCCTGAACAAGTGGCCTTTCTGGGTCTCTGCGTCTAGGCGGTGGCTCTCCCTACGTCATTTTCGCTCTTACGGACCGTCCTCAGGAATTCATGAATATATTCTCCGCTACTGTAGCACGTCTTTTTGTTCTACTGACGGTGTCCTTTGCTGTACAGAAGTTTCTCAGCTTCATATACTCCCTCTTGTTCATTTTTGCTTTCGTTTCCCTTGCTCGGGGAGATATGTTCATGAAGAGGTTGCTCATGCTTATGTCCAAGAGCTTTTTGCCTACCTTTTTTTCTAAGAGTTTTATGGTTTCATGACTTACATTCAGGTTTTTGATCCACCTTGAGTTTACCTTTGTGTGTGGGTTTAGACAGTAGTCCAGTTTCATTCTCTTACATGTAGCTGCCCAGTTTTTACAACACCAGCTGCTGAAGAGGCCGTCATCTCCCCAATGTATATCCAAGGCTCTTCTGTGGCTCTGTTTTTGTGCCAATACCAAATTGTCTTGATTACTGTGCTTTGTAGTAGAGCTTGAGTCAGGGATTGTAATTCCCCTTCTTTTATTCCTCCTTCTCAGGATTGCTTTGGCTATTCAGGGTCTTTTGTGTGCCATATGAATTTTAGAATTATTTGTTCGAGTTCATGGAAGAAAGCTGTTGGTATTTTGATAGGGATTGCATTGAATCTGTATATTGCTTTAGGTAGTATAGCCATTTTGACAATATCTATTCTTCCTAGCCAAGAGCGTGGGATACATTTCCATTTGTTAGTGTCCTCTTTCATTTCTCTTGGGAGTGTCTTGTAGTTTTCAGAGTACAGGTCTTTCACTTCCTTCGTTATGTTTATTCCTAGGTATTTTATTCTTTTTGATGCAATTGTGAGTGGAATTGTTTTCCTGATTTCTCTTTCTGTTAGTTCATCGATAGTGTATAGGAAACAACCGATTTCTGTGGGTTCATTTTTATCCTGCAACTTTGCTGATTTCAGATATTAGTTCTAGTCGTTTTCGAGTGGAATCTTTAGGGTTTTTTATGTACAATATCAAGTCATCTGCAAATAGTGACAATTTGACTTCTTTCCCAATCTGGATGCCTTGTATTATTAAAACCATCTTAAAGAAATTCATTTGGAACAGAGCCAGCCTGATCACACATACAGATTCTTCTCCTAAGATACCTTTTCACAGGCCTTGTACAACTGTCTTCTTTATGTTCAGCTTTTGTCCTAAGGTTTCCTTAATTCAGTAACCAGCCTCTCACACTTTCAAGACGCTTTCTTTCTCTCTCTTCCTCTCTTCCTTCCCTTTCTCCTGTCTTCCACCCCCACCCCGTCCCTCCACACGTCCGCCACCCCTCCCCCACCGCAATGAAAATGCATTTCTGTGTCTCCTACCTTCTTTGACTGAAAGCATGCATCCCAGTTTTCTTGCATACAGAGATGTTTCCTTTATTATTGCCAGTGGCTTTTTCAACACTAAGAAGGATTCCGAGCTTGCAGAGTCCTTGATTCTTTTTTAATTTATAAAATTGTGGTTTCTATTGTTAAATATCACGCATATCAAAAATCTGTGGAGAACGACCATCACTCAGCTTTCATAAACCCACTATTCTCACATTTAATATTTTTTAATCCAGTAATACGTAGCAGATGCAAATGGAAGCCTCCCGTGTATACCTTGAGCCCATTTGCCTCCTTTTTCTCGAGAGGTAAACAGGCCAGATTTAGGTGTTCACCCTTCTCATGTTTGTTTTTAAGCTTTTAGTATACGTGTCACATCGGTCACCCTCTCCGTCTCCCTCTCTCTCCCGCACCCACTTGCAGACTTGGTACACTAGGAAAACGGTGAAAATATACTTATCTCTCTGTGTCCCCAAAGGGACAATGAAAGTCTTCACAGGCAAATATGGAAGGGGAACTAGTTGCTGGAAAAACTCAGCTCTGTTACTAGGAAGCACACTCCATTTTCTTAATGAATGAAAGACCGAATGAAGGCCACACACAGCATAAGAAAATAGTTTGAGAAGATGATGCCTCTAACGACAACACACACAAACACACACATCAGCCTTTCACAGTCTCTCACACAGGAAGAGCAGACCAATAGTCCTAGGCAGCTATTTTTTTCTGACACAGAGACATCTAGGTTTGAATGTTTCCCCAGCTTCCTTCTGCTATTGAAATCATCCTTTTTTTTAGAAGGGTTTATACGTGGCTTTATTCTCCCGGCACTGTGAGAACATGTTGGTCGAGCACTGGGATACCGTCCACATCCAGCAGAATGCAGGCCCACAGCCCAGCTCCCTCTCTCCCTCCATGCAGAACACTGGGCGGAGCTCTTTATACAGGTACTCCTCCAGTAATAGCTCAGTGCCCGCAGGTGTGGAAGCATTCACCTAGCAAGAGGCCAAGTACATCATCGAGGAGCTTAGGGTCCGGTGAGGGTCTTGGCCAGAGGAACTTCCGTTTCCCCCACAGAAGCTAATGTCACCTATTAGCTCTGCTCACCTTCCCCTGTCATTCCCACTGACCTTTTAACAATCACCCATTCCCTACCCTGAGAGAAATCCCTGCAGCATTACTGCTGGCCTGTCAGGCACATCCCACGCAAACCCGCCCCTCGGCCCATTTTGCGTCTTTGTTTTCTCTGGGGGTCGTCGTCACGCCCTTTTCCTCCTCAGCCACCAGCTCACGGCTGTGCGTGGAAAGCCAGCGAGAAACATGGCTTTTGCTCCCGGTGTGCTGCCGCTCTGGTTCTCTGGTCTGCTGGGGGCAGTGTTGCAACGCGCGCCCGTCCTCCTGCCTGGCGCACCCCCGCCCTTCGTGCCATAATAAACAGCGCTCAGGGGCTTCCCAGCGACAACCGACCGCTTTTCTGCTGTGCCTCCTCCTCAGCATCTTCTTGCCTTGGAGCCCCCAGGCACACCTCACTGCCCGAGGAGGAAGGAAACCCCTTTGCCTATCACCTCAGCTTTGTTCCTCCGGGGATGACAGCTGTCCTGAACAAGTGGCCTTTCTGGGTCTCTGCGTCTCGTCGGTGTATCTCCCCACGTCGTTTTCCCTCTTACAGACCATTCTCGGTAAATCTTTCGGTCTTGGCTGTCGACCTCAGTGGCGACAATTCGGAGGACATGGAGATATCATAACCTGAACCGCAGTGCCCGCACCCACGGATCAGCAGGAATATTATTTTGGTTAAACGTCCGCACAGCAGGGGCTTCTTAAATGTAGTAATGTCCATTTCTTTCCTTTTACCTTTATGTCAATAATCTACAGTTAAATGAAAAATATTATGGTGATTACATTACCCCTTTCATCGGGTCCCACCCCAACACCATTACAGTTACTGTCCATCAGCGTAGTGAGATGCTATAGAATCACTACTTGTCCTCTCTCGGTTGTACGGACCTCCCCATGCCCCCTTAACAGTACATCTGCTAATCGTAATGTCCCTTTATCCCCCTAGCCCCTGCCTTCCCAACCATCCTCCCCAGTCCCTTTCCCTTTGGTAACTATTAGTCCGTTCTTGGCTTCTGTGAGTCTCCTGCTGTTTTCTTCCTTCAGTTTTTTTCTCAGTTCTTACACTACACATATGAGTGAAATCATTTGGTACTTGTCTTTTTCAGCTTGGCTTATTTCACTGATCATAATACCCTCTAGCTCCATCCATGTCTTTGCAAATCAAAGGATTTGTTTTCTTCTGCTGGCTGTATAGTATTACATTGTGTATATGTGCCGCATCTTCTTTATCCATTCATCTACTGATGGACACTTAGGTTGCTTCCATTTCTTGGCTATTGTAAATAGTGCTGCGATAAATATAGGGGTGCATCTGTCTTTTTCAAACTGGACTGCTGCATTCTTAGGGTAAATTCCTAGGAGTGGAACTCCTGGGTCAAATGGTATTTCTAGTTTGAGTTTTTTGAATAACCTCCATACCTTTTTCCACAATGGTTGAACTAATTTGCATTCAGACCAGCAGTGTAGGAGGGTTCCCTTTTCTTCACATCCTCGCCAAGATTTGTTTTTGTTTGCGTTCTGGATGTTGGCCATCCTCACTGGTGTGAGGTGGTAACTCATTGAGGTTTTAATCTGCATTTTTCTGGTGATTATTGATGTGGAGCATCTTTTCATGTGCCTGTTAGCCATCTGAATTTCTTCTTTGGAGAAGTGTCTATTCATGTCCTCTGCCCATTACTTAATTGGATTTTTGTTTGTTGAGGTGCGTGAGTTCTTTATATATTTTGGATGACAACCCCTTATCAGATACGTCATTTATGAATATATTCTCCCCTACTGTACGATGTCTTTTTGTTCTACTGATGGTGTCCTTTGCTGTACAGAAACTTTTCAGCTTCATATAGTCCCTCTTGTTCATTTTTGCTTTTGTTTCCCTTGCTCGGGGAGATATGTTCATGAAGAGGTTGCTCACGCTTATGTCCAAGAGCTTTTGGCCTACATTTTTTTCTAAGAGTTTTATGGTTTCATGACTTACATTCAGGTTTTTGATCCACCTTGAGTTTACTTTGTGTATGGGATTAGACAGTAGTCCAGTTTCATTCTCTTACATGTAGCTGTCCAGTTTTTCCAACACCAGCTGCTGAGGAGGCCGTCATGTCCCCAATGTATATCCAAGGCACCCTTATCAAATATTAATTGACTGTATGTATTTGGGTTGATGTTTGGATTTTCTATTCTATTCCACTCATCTGTGGGTCTGTTTTTGTGCCAATACCAAATTGTCTTGATTACTGTGGCTTTGTGGTAGAGCTTGAAGTCACGGAGTGTAATTCCCCCTCTTTTATTCCTCCTTCTCAGGATTGCTTTGGCTATTCAGGTTCTTTTGTGTGCCATATGAATTTTAGAATTATTTGTTCGTGTTCATGGAAGAAAGCTGTTGGTATTTTGATAGGGATTGCATTGAATCTGTATATTGCTTTAGGTAGTATAGCCATTTTGACAATATCTATTCTTCCTAGCCAAGAGCGTGGGATACATTTCCATTTGTTAGTGTCCTCTTTAATTTCTCTTAGGAGTGTCTTGTAGTTTTCAGAGTACAGGTCTTTCACTTCCTTCGTTAGGTTTATTCCTAGGTATTTTATTCTTTTTGATGCAATTGTGAGTGGAATTGTTTTTCTGATTTCTCTTTCTGTTAGTTCATCGATACTGTATAGGAAAGCAACCGATTTCTGTGTGTTAATTTTTTATGTTCCAACTTTCCTGAATTCAGATATTAGTTCTAGCAGTTTTGGAGTGGAGTCTTTAGGGTTTTTTATGTACAATATCAAGTCATCTGCAAATAGTGACAATTTGACTTCTTCTTTCCCAATCTGGATGCCTTGTATTATTAAAATCATCTTAAAGAAATTCATTTGGATCGTAGCTAGCCTGATCACACATACAGATTCTTCTCCCATGATTCCTTTTCACAGGTCTTGTGCAACTGTTCTCTTTATGTTCAGCTTTTGTCCTAAGGTTTCCTTAGTTCAGTAACCAGCCTCTCACACTTTCAGGACACTTTCTTTCTCTCTCTTCCTCTCTTCCTTCCCTCTTTCCTTTCTTCCACCCATACCCAGTCCCTCCCCATGTCGGACACTTCTCCACCACCACAATGAAAATGCATTTCTGTGTCTCCTACCTTCTTTGACTGAACGCATGCATCCCAGTGTTCTTGTATACAGGGGTGTTTCCTTTATTATTGCCAGTGGCTTTTTCAACACTAAGAAGGATTCTGAGCTTGCAGAGACATTAATTCCTTTTTTTAATTTATAAAATATTGGTTTCTATTTAATATCACGCATATCAAAAATGTGTGGAGAACGACCATCACTCAACTTTCATAAACCCACTATTCTCACATTTAATATTTTTTAACCCAGTAATACGTAGCAGATGCAAATGGAAGTCTCCTGTGTATAACTTGAGCCCATTTGCCTCCTTTTTCTCGAGAGGTAAACAGGCCAGATTTGGGTGTTCAACCTTCTCAGGTGTGTTTTTAGGCTTTTAGTATATGTGTCACATCATTCGTGTTTGGCGTGCTATGTAACGACAAAACCTTCTTTCAGTGTACATCACTTGGCCACTTGTGAACTCATTGTTTCTGAGATGAAGCCAAGGTAAAACACACACCTTATACTCATTCATTTTTAGCAACCAAAGAAGACCGATAAACCTCTTGATCCATTTGCTAATGGACATTGGCTCCAGTGTTCTACCATTCAAACAGCGATACTGCATTGAACTTTCCGGACACGTCTCTGTGAGTAGAGTCGCCATGCCAAGAGTGGCTGTAGCCTATAATGCCCGCAGACTGGGTGAGTGTATCTATCGGTATCTTCAAATTAACTAGGTACCAGGAACCACTCTCTGAAGTACTCCCAGACATCTCCCTGCCTCCAGCAATGATGAGAGCCCATGGCTCCAAACCCAGCAATGTTGGTAAGTATCAGGGTGTTCTGCTTCGGCTTTGAATTTCATGTCCTCCCATCGGATGGCAGTGACACCTGGTATCTCAAGGTTGTTTCCGTGTACAGTTCTCGGATGACTATTGAGATGAAGCAGCTCGTCATGATAAGGACTCTTCAGGGATTCTCACCTGTGGGTTGCCCTTCCAGATTCTTGGATCATTGTCTGGATTTCCAGCGACTCCTCCATCAGTGACATGGCACTCAAACATAAGTTTGAATTCTAGCATGAACACATGTTTTGACCTTTCCTGTGTGTGTTGTTTGTCTGCTCTGCTATCTACGATTATTTCCTTTGTTTTGCTTTGCTTTTCACGGACAGATCTTGAAAATCTATCCTTCCTGACAGGAAGTGTCTGCATAAATGCACAGTAGCACGTGTGCTTCCACAGCACTTATGCCATTGAGTCAAGCACAGGTTGCTCTCATCTTTCAAAAGTGTTTCCCAACCCCCCACCTCCCAGGGAAGTTTGAGGTCCTAGACATCTATGAGCTACATGATGTATATGTATGTGCCACATTTCTCCAAGTTTCAGAAGTTGTTATTTTGCCTCTTACTATTTGTGAATCTTAGAATGTGAGCATCATCTCCTCTTCTAAAGTGGTTTTCATATTGTTATTTGTTTGAGTAGAAGAATCTTACTCTATAGAACAGGTTCCAGAGTAGTTATGACAGATGCATATCATCTGTGTGTTCTGCTATAAGCATATTATGTTTTATTCCAGAACACAATGAAGTGTATCAGACTTCCCACATTTGGATGTGCATTTTTGTAACTCCTTGCATGTAAAATATAGTTTCACGGAAGTAAATACAGTGTGGGTTGGGGGGCAAAAATTTAAAAAATAATGTGATTCCCTGAAGTATACTTAGGCCAGGATACTGGGAATCTTTCAACATGTAAAGCAAAGCAGAAATATGGACTTTGTAACCCTACCTGACTGGTATGTGCAGTGTAAATCAATGGTAAATAACCAAACAATCAAATGTTCATAAGAAAATATTTCCTGTGAACTAAGCTTGTCCACATCTAGTCCTCATGTACGTCAGCTGTTTGGGCAGCCGTTCGAAAATTGCCTCTGAGATGATCAAGCATCAGAATCAGAGAGGAAGAGCTTTCAGTAGATTCATCAGCAGCCAGATCATTTATGTGCACCTATAGGTACATTTTACATCCGAGTCAAAATCAGAGTCCCTGTAATCCCTTGGAGATGCCTTGCTGAAATGCCACTAAAATGGTTACCGTGTTCCCAAGACTTAAACAACAATGCCGAGGAAATCAGTGGAGATTTCAGTTGACTCCAAATATTTTTCAGTCGCTATTATTCTATACCAGGCAGTAGAGATAAGAAAATGATTCTCCTTTTCATGGACTTTACAATCTATTGAAGAATCTACAAATGTGATAAGAAAGTGTTTTACTCTTTCCTTTGCTGTTTGCCTCTTACATGTTCGTATGTTGATTCTATAAATCATTTCTGGTGAGGAAAGTCAGCTTCCACAATTAATCAGGAGAGCCATCTACTTTCATGTGTAAGGTTAAAAAATGCTGTCACCGTGAACTGGACACGCAGGCGTTGCAGCAGCAGCCTGGGGTTCCAGACTGAGGAAGGAAGGCCCAGGTCTGCCTTCAGGTCTCCTGAAATTTCATTTCTTTGGCTCTGGGGGTACCAACTTCCAGCAAGGAATCCAATGGAGCCAGAGGATCTGTCAACTACCTGGCATTCTCTAGCCAGAGTGCCACTTCTGGGCGGGTACACAAAAAACAGTGTGCAGACCCAGGCATGCCTTCCTCAGTGCACTCCATCACCACCCAGCCCAGCTCCACGATGGAGAGCAGGTAGTAAAGACAGTCTCATTTCTAACAGAACCTAAGGAAAACTGAGCTACGATGAACTGTGACACCAGCTTTGCCGAGACGGCCCGGCTGATACATGCAGACATTTCCTCATTTCTAGAAACATGTGCCTCTTCAGAGTACAATCCCTCCATAAGCACAGAATGTGTCTTTGCTCCCAGACCCCAACTGGCCCGCAGTGTCTCAGGAACAAGGAAGGAGTGCAGAGTTTGGATGACTCGGTCAGGTCATTCACGTTTCATTATTTTATCTTAGGATTCTCTGAGGGCCGATCCATGGCCCAGAATTCAGTGAGCTTGGCAAACTTCGAAGGAAGGTTTCAGGTGACCGACAAGATGGGGGAAAGCTGTTTCCCAGGGAAGGTTTGGATCATACCAAGTTGGTAATAGATGACAGAAGCTTCTCCTTACTGAAGCTTGGTGAGAGGTACGCTGAAAGTTGTTCACTTGAAAGACACGTTTACTGTTATGACACCGACAGAGTTAAGCGAGCTCGAATGAGTATGGAACATGATCCTAGAACACGTGAGCTTGAAAACCTTTTGTGGTCATTCCCACGATCTTTCTGAGATAGACAAATGCTTCCGGGAGAAGCGCTTAGGTTGGCACCTGTTTGACAGATCTCTTGATCCATTCATTCTAACTGTACCACCTGGAGGTAGAAAATCACACTCATTGGCAGCCCGTACATAGAGCTGGACTGGAAGCTAGAGACAGGCGCAGTAGGTCGTTACAGAGATTGATATTTGTGGGGAGGACCCTTAAGATTCTTTGGATTTGTCCTCCACAAGCAGCCTCAGAGAAGCGGGCGGTGCTTCTGTAGCAAGTAGGCGTCTACCGCCATTCGCATGTATTCTTAAAGGCTTTTCCCCCTCCCCGTCCTCCTCCTCCTCCTCATCTAAGGAACTGAAGATGATCCAGATAAGGGTTCAGGTTGGGTTCCATTGAGGTCTGTGTGAGCATTACGGTTATCAGTAAAGATAAGTGTTACACTTAGGAATTGAGTTAGGCATAGCTGAGGGTGTCCAGATCCAGCTGGGGTGAGGTACCAAAGGGGCGTGAGATGTCGCTGAAGGTAGTGAGGTCACAGACACTAGCAAAGATTCTAACGTGGTCTGGCCCCCTTATTGGCAGAAACCTCAAGCAATATATAGGGAATTGGTTAAAAAAATCATCGTAAGACATGTGACATACAGTGATTTACGGCATAATCTAATTCTTGGAACATTCCCCTGCTTTCTCGACCATGAAAGGTCACCATTTTTTCTTCTTCAAGATATTTCTTTTGCTCTCATAACTTTAGATCACTAATCTCAGGTTAAATTTCTACAAGGCACTACAGTGCTTTGTGTCTTGAGACTTGTTTGACCAGACTCTCATTTAGGCTTACTGTGAGGGCGTGTTTTTTCCTTCCAATAATATCCTGAAACTATTGATGGGAGAATGAGCAACACTCATTCTGTTGATTTTGAGTATAACAATGCTTACTATAATTTCTATAGTAATAACTCACAAGGGATATCCATGACGATTCGTCCACCTGTTTTCCTGACCAACACTCAGTCACCTCTTGTTTTCCTAGGAGCTAAATTGACCAAGGAAGTGTACTCTGAAATCACCTGAACTTTCTTCTATTTTCTAACCCCAGGATAATAGCCTGCAGGCCTGCGGGGAAGTGCGGGGTCACAGGCTGGGTTTTCTGAGTGCTTCACGGCTCCTCACAGGCTTTCCTCTCGGGGCTGTCTCTGATCAGTGAGGGCTGTTCGGACTGCAGAGACGATCATATGAAACAACAGAAGAGATATGAGTAGCTACTCCTTTGGAGGCCCGCCGTGTGGCATCCATCCATTGGCCTCCTGGGCTGGGCCATCAGGCAGGCGGAGTAGGTCGGCTTCCAGCATCTAAATTCAATTTCTCAGAAGAACTTACAGGATGTTCTCTAACCGCTGAACAGAAAAATATTATTAAAGAATGCAAAGAATAGCAAGAACTAAAATAAAGAGAAATGAGGGGGAACAGGTCAGGCTCCTCCAGTCTTTCTGGGTTCACCTCCAGGCCTGGACTCAGTCAAACGGCTCAGATGATATGGTTCCCTTCAAAAATTTATGTTTAAAAACAAGAAAAGTATTAAGAAATATTTCTCTCAAGTATTCAGTAGGTGGTCTATGATACTAAATATAAATTATGAGATAAAAATGACATTGTGAAAAGAAATATCTAAAGAAACGTAAACATGTTAGGAAAAGTAGCCCAGATGCCTATCTCCTCTTAGATGGAGAGACTAGTGAAAAATGTTCCACTTTGAAAACCTACTTGAATTTCATCTAATGGCGAAAATGTTAAACCTGTCCCTCTCTGTCCCTGCATCAAAAAAATGTCCCTGGTGTCTCATTTCATGTGGAATTTAATACAAACCCCATAGCGCAGCCTGTTGTGTCCCATGTGATCTGGTCCCTGGGCTCAGATTATCTATTTCTCTCCCAATTCGCATGAAGCCACAGCCAAACTGGCCTTTCTCCTGATCCTGAAACATGCAAATGTTACTCCCACTCCACTCTAGTGTCTTTGTGTGGCTGATCTCTCCACACAGAGCATTGCAAAGGAGAAGAACGAGAAACGCAGCACTCGGGAACAGTGAAGATCCAGAAAGAGACTGGCCTTAGATCAGAACGGTCTGAGCACCATCAAAAGTGTGCAGATCCCAGGACTCCCACCCAGCTCTGCATGGATCCTAGAATCATGTTTTTGAATATGCCCAGGGAATGTAGACCATAAGCATCCCCATGCTTTTGATATGGGAACAATGTGGGACACATTCAGTCAGGCACGGAAGACAACTGTAGGGGGACATGCTGCCTTCTATATACCTCTCTCAGGTTAGGATAAGTAACTTTGATTGTTGGATTGAATGATATCTTTGCGTATGGTGCAGAGGATAGGAGCGCAGATACCTGTCCTCATAATACCAGCTCTGCCACTTACTAGCTGATAGACTAGGACAGTTGCTTACCTCACTGGGCGCAATATCCTCATCTATAGACCTACAGGAGAAATATAGCAAAGCTACCAGGGAATTGCCAAGATTAAATTATTTAATACACATTAAATACTTAGAAGAGGACTTGGCAAATGGGAGGCACTCACTAAATATTGGTCATGATTTGCATAAGCCATCCTTTTCTTGGGACATGAACCACTTTTAATGAAGTTTGGCTAGCACTGGCGAAAATGCTTTTTACATGCCTAAACATACTTATTTTTCATCTTTTAAAACTGTTCCATGAAATAAAGTGAAAATTTCTAGGTTCTTCCCATTGTCTCCCAAACTACTTAATCAGTGACTGGTGTTAAGTATGCAAACCATAAGATCTTTACTGTTTCTCGGCTGATATGTACTGGGTTATCCAAAACCACAGGAAAATAGAGACAAAAATATCAATAAAAATCTCCATTTTTATTTTCCAGGCACTCTGCAGATTTCTCCTCTCCTCTGGAGGCTAAACTGAAAGGGCGTAGATTATTGCAGAAATGCTGTCTGAAAAAAACAAAACAAGCTAAAGCAAAATGCTTATTCCAAAATATCTCAATGCAAATAGGACTTTATCACTGGGAGTTAGGCCCTAACTCCAGAAACAAGGAGAATGAGTCAGGACTAATCCTTTGGGCTTTACCAACTCGCGAGATAAATGACTGCTTGAGCTGGAGATTTTGAGAGGAAAGACAGTCATCCTTACCCAACACAGAGTGGCGGTCAGTCAACTGTCTAGCCATGAAATCTGGGAGCCCTGAAGACCCAGTGTTCAGAAATTCCAGTGGCCCCTTGTTCCCACAGAAACTGGCTGCCAGCTGGAAGCCACAGAGGCACCCTGTGGCACTAGGAACTGAGGATGGACACCCCCCCACACACAGCAGGCTGAAGCGGTGAACGGAGAGGGCATGGGTGCCATCAGTCTGATCTCCCTCTGTGGCTAGAGAATCTCCTTTAAATGGTAACTGGGAGCATAAGTAATGGAGATGCTCAGTCCCAGAAGGAGGTGGAAGAATCACCCAAGTTTTGGTGGTGGCTGGGATTCCTGGAACCATAAGGAATGAGACCGCCACATACCCAGGCATCTAGAGTGCCTTACAACTAAGGTAACCAAGGGAGTCACCTTCCAGGGCACTAGTGGTGAGGTTTTTGTACCAAAAACCAAGCCAGGGTTTGAAGAACCGCATCCAGCCTGGCCCTCCACAGCAGGAGCCTTACCACAGACTTCATCGATGCTGTGGGAGTGTGAGTAAGGGGACAGGAAGCTCAGCGAAAGACATTGACCTGAGCAGTGCTGAGAACCAAACAGAGACTGAGACATCTGCGCCCAAATTGGGTTATAAAGACACGTTTGAATCTGACAGCCCTATAAACAATTTAGTTTTAAACTGTGGGTGATTAGGATAAGTAAAAGCAAAAAAAATGTTTTGTTTTCTGCTGTTGAGCTGTAATTAAGACTCAAAGAGGAAAATAAGTTACTAGTAAAAAGTAGAGTTCTATTTTACACATATCTGATATGAAGCTATTGAATTTAAACATATTATACTACTAAATCCTAAAGTCTCTTTTTCCCAAACTAAACTGTCATTCTCCAAACAGTAGGCCAAAGTGTGGGGGAAATGCACCTAAGTCATTTTCAGTTAGATCAGATTTAACCATCAGTGTTTTCCCCACAAAATAAGTGCCTTGTACCTCATAACCTTGGTCAAACCATGGTTCCAGGTATCTCATGTTTAAAATTAGGAATTTGGACCTAATGGTCTAAATTCTCTTCCAGCTCAATAATTTATTACAAGTTAGAAAGTTCCTCTTGGGTCTTTGTTTAGAATCAAGTGCACAATTAAAGCCTATGGGACTAGCTTCCCTCTGGGAAATATAACTATCCCAAGGTTCAGAAATGAACATCCATTTTAGTATTTCACTGCAACGTGTTCAATTTATGGAATAATTATTCCATAAATTGAAATGTGTTTACCAACCAGTCTTTGTTTGATCCAGGATTAACTCATAAATCAGACGAGGATAAATGAGCCCTCACCCATGGGCCTCTTAAAAGAATTCAACTTTAGCATGTCATTAGTCAGCTACTTCGATTGAATAGACTGTGAAAGCGACATTTTTACCTTACATAGTACATTTATTTCTCCTAGAAGAAAAAATTTCCCTGTGGGAAGATAGATGTTATTTATTTTGCTTAACAAAGACTTCCTAGAATAATAACACTTCCAGTATTAGCAAATTTAAAAACTCTATAAACCCCCAGCGCCACTCCCCTTTAAGTATTTTAAATCAGGAGATCCTGAGACTCTTTTACATCTCACAGAATGCAATTCCTGGTGATTTACTATAAATCCCAATGCAGCTAGGAAGTGTTAATGCATTTTTTTCGATAAGACTTTCTAACGGATAGACAGCTATCGTGTTTTCCAATATGTGCTTCTGTTCACATCTGCTCTAGGGTTCGGAGGAGTGGCAGGCATTGGCCATATTGTAAAGTGTTCTCAAAGCAATAGAAAGGCAAAAAAAGGTCATAAATTTCTATGGGGAAATCGAATTCAAAAATACATCAAGAGGATCATACACAATGATCAAGAGGGATTCATCCCAGGGATGCAAGGATGGTACAACATTCGAAAATCCATCAACATCATCCACCACATCAACAAAAAGAAGAACAAAAACCACATGATCATCTCCGTAGATGCTGAAAAAGCATTTGACAAAATTCAGCATCCATTCCTGATTAAAACTCTCAACAAAATGGGTATAGACGGCAAGTACCTCAACATCATAAAGGCTATATATGACAAACCACAGCTAACATCATACTTAATGGCGAGACGCTGAAAGCTTTTCATCTAAGATCGGGAACAAGACAAGGATGCCAAGTCTCTCCACTGTTATTCAACAGTGTACTGGAGGTCCTAGCCACAGCAATCAGACAAAACAAAGACATACAAGGCATTCAGATTGGTAAAGAAGAAGTCAAATTGTCACTATTTGCAGATGACATGATACTGTACATAAAAAACCCTAAAGATTCCATTCCAAAACTACTAGAACTAATATCTGAATTCAGCAAAGTTGCAGGATACAAAATTAACACACAGAAATCTGTTGCTTTCCTATACACTAATGATGAACTAACAGAAAGAGAAATCAGAAAAACAATTCCATTCACAATTGCATCAAAAAGAATAAAATACCTAGGAATAAACCTAACCAAGGAAGTGAAAGACATGTACTCTGAAAACTACAAGACACTCCTAAGAGAAATTAAAGAGGACACTAACAAATGGAAATGCATCCCATGCTCTTGGCTAGGAAGAATAAATATTGTCAAAATGGCTATACTACCTAAAGCAATCTACAGATTCAATGCAATCCCTATCAAACTACCAACAGCTTTCTTCAATGAACTGGAACAAATAATTCTAAAATTCATATGGAACCACAAAAGACCCCGAATAGCCAAAGCAATCCTGAGAAGGAGGAATCAAACAGGGGGAATTACACTCCCTGGCTTCAAGCTCTACTACAAAGCCACAGTAATCAAGACAATTTGGTATTGGCACAAAAACAGACCCACAGACCAGTGGAACAGAATTGAAAATCCAAACATTAAACCAAACATATACAGTCAATTAATATTTGATAAAAGTGCCTTGGATATACAATGGGGAGATGACAGCCTCTTCAGCAGCTGGTGTTGGAAAAACTGGACAGCTACATGTAAGAGAATGAAACTGGACTACTTTCTAGCCCCATACACAAAGGTAAACTCAAGGTGGATCAAAGACTTGAATGTAAGACAAGAAACCATAAAACTCTTAGAAAAAAACATAGGCAAAAATCTCCTGGACTTAAACATGAGCAACTTCTTCATGAACATATCTCCCCGGGCAAGGGAAACAAAAGCAAAAATGAACAAGTGGGACTATATCAAGCTGAAAAGCTTCTGTACAGCAAAGGACACCATCAGTAGAACAAAAAGACATCCTACAGTATGGGAGAATATATTCATAAATGACATATCTGATAAGGGGTTGACATCCAAAATATATAAAGAACTCACGCACCTCAACAAACAAAAAGCAAATAATCCAATTAAGAAATGGGCAGAGGACATGAATAGACACTTCTCCAAAGAAGAAATTCAGATGGCCAACAGGCACATGAAAAGATGCTCCACATCGCTAATCATCAGAGAAATGCAAATTAAAACCACAATGAGATATCACCTCACACCAGTGAGGATGGCCAACATCCAAAACACAAACAAACAAATGTTGAGGATGCATAGTGAAACCCTCCTACACTGCTGGTGGGAATGCAAATTAGTTCAACCATTGTGGAAAGCAGTATGGAGGTTCCTCAAAAGACTCAAAATAGAAATACCATTTGACCTAGGAATCCCACTCCTAGGAATTTACCCTAAGAATGCAGCAGCCCAATTTGAAAAGGACAGATGCACCCCTATGGTTATTGCAGCACTATTTCCAATAGCCAAGAAATGGAAGCAACCTAAGTGTCCATCAGTAGATGAATGGATAAAGAAGATGTGGTATATATACACAATGGAATATTATGCAGCCATAAGAAGAAAACAAATCCTACCATTTGCAACAACATGGATGGAGCTAGAGGGTATTATGCTCAGTGAAATAAGCCAAGCCGAAAAGACAAGTATCAAATGATTTCACTCATATGTGGAGTATAAGAACAAAGAAAAAAACTGAAGGAACAAAACAGCAGCAGACTCACAGAACCGAAGAACGGAGTAATAGTTACCAAAGGGAAAGTGACTGGGGAAAATGGGCGGGAAGGGAGGGATAAGAGGGAAAAGGGGGCATTGCGATTAGCAGATTTAATGTTGGGGGGGCACGGGGAGGGCAGTACAACTCAGAGAAGACAAGTAGTGATTCTATAGCATCTCACTACGCTGATGGACAGTGACTGTAATGGGGTTGCTGGGGGGGACCTGATGAACGGGGTAGTTTAATAATCATAATATTGCACATGTAATTGTAAATTAATGATAATAAAAGAAATTATATTAAGAAAAAAAAAATTTTCTATGTTGATATTGTCTATACCACACCGACACTTTTAAATGATTACAATAGTGTTGATTTATTGGAAAGCTTAGAAATGTAGTGCTTAGAACCAGCTTTCCCCGTAAAATCTCAGTGACAGAAAATAACTTTTACATCTTTCAAACTGTCCATTGTGAAAGATTTTTCATTACGATGGTGTTAAGAGGTTTTTGATTTAATGCAGACTGATCACTCCCTTGAGTCTCAGATTTCTGCAGAGAACAAACAAGGAAACAATTCCTTCCCCTGAGTGAGCTCAATAAGAGAATATGTCTGACTATCCATGGTAACAAAGTGCTTCCCTGACTTGCTTGAGGTCTGTAATATGGGAGGCTGATTCTCACAAAACACAATTTTTTACAAATATATGATTTTGATCTTGTATATTCAAAACAAGAGAGCTGTAGCTCCTGTCTATTCATTACTGTTATTGCGGTTCATTGGGGCAGTTTCCTGCTTAGCTCGGCAGTGAGCAAGCATAAAGGAAACCCTGGAAGCTTGCTATTCCAGAAGATACTTTAATAAACTAACTTTGGAGGGCTCATCATGTTTTAAACATATGAGAGTGGGAAGATAAGAGAATACCCTAGGAATGCCCTGATATTTTAGAGATAGTTGTTTTAATAGCCAATGTATTTCTTCCATTTAAATTCGGAGGGTTGCTAAAATACAGTTAAAATGGGGGGGGAGTTTTCACTTTAAATATAAGAAATTATAATTATTTCTCTACCACTCTTACACCCCCTGCTAAGGGAAGCTTCTAGGCCTCCTTGCCTACCACCTGCTCAAAAGTAGTCAGTGCTCATAGAGTAGCATGGCCAGCTGTCCCATGTGGCTGGGCTTAGGAGTTTCTGGAGTGCTGGACTTGTTAAAACTCAGATTTCAGAGCGAGGCCCACCTCCAGAATTTTTATTCAGATCTGAGATGTGGTGCAAGAGTTTGCATTTGTAAGGAATTCCTCGGTCGCTGTGATGCTGCTCTGCTCTATGCCAGGCTCTCCCAGCCAGGAGCTGATTGGAGGGTCCACAGCCGATCTAGATGATCTTACCAGACTCTCATTCAAGAACTTAACATTGAACTCAAGCCTTTTATATCAATTACCTTGGTCACATGCAAAGAATATCACATGGGAGCCCAGGTACATGGAGAGAAGTGAGTGAGCGTGCAGGCACCAAATGCCCGGGAACCGGACATGACACCTGTGCCTGATTCTGGTCCTGCACTGAGGCTTGGCTGTACTCATCCCCCTCTACACAAGGCTTTCTTGTAGCCTATGCATAGATTATTTTTAGTTTCCGTTACTTCAAATGTCTTACGTTACATAAGCCAACATAACCCCAATTGAGACTAAACTATTCCAAATAATGGCAACAAATAAAATAATTGACCTTCGTCCATGAAAATATTGTATTAGTTTGGAACAACTTTTGTCTCTTCAATAACTTTTTAAAATGTCA